>JAIUCT010000023.1:5774350-5811230 GCA_021307375.1 Tetraneura akinire
TTTTTTTTTTAACCTTTAATTGAATTTGAACGACCGTATAGTCGTCGTATAAGAAAGTGGAAAAACTTGTTTCTTTCGCGCGCGCGCGTTAAGTATCGAACTTGAGGATCTAATAATATAATGTGCGCGCATATTATACCGCCGACCTGTTCAAAATGTAAACAAGGTGTATAAAAAAAAATCTCAATGGCATCAAAACACGCGCGATGGAATAAAAAATCATTTTACGTATATTATACGTTTGATTGATATACAACCGCGACAACTTACGCAATATACATTATTATATTATGGTATCAAATGGTTACAAATTTGTTGTAATTTTTTTACTTTTTCTAACTGATCGTATCCTAGTGTGAACGTATATAAATTTATATAAAACGTGTTTAATTAACGAAAGATATATTTTTCGTTTCCATCGAGTAAAACATTTTTTTTGTTTCTTTTTTAAATACGTTTTGCGCACACGTGAATTCAACCGCGTATTATTTTAGTTTTAGACTGAGCGGTCGAAAAATTAATTTGCATTTATACATTCGAGTCACGTAGGTACAACACGATTGGGAGACTTCCAACCACGTGCTTCGTGTAGTTTTATATTATACTTAGAAATGTTCGTTTGTGTACGTATATACGTTTAGCGATTTTATTTGGTTTGAAAAATACGCGAAGGCGATTCATAAACGAAATTTTAAGAAGATAACATTTCGTTTTCGTAGATGTGTACAAAATGGTGTTGGTCTCCGCAACCAAATTATATTATTTTTTTTGTGATATACAGTGTGAATAATATAATTATTCCGATTAATAAATTTGTGGTTTAAAAAAGGAAACGAACATTTATTATGTTTTTATTATAGGTACTCGTATTTATATATAAAAAGTTTTAAATACGAGTACAATACTTGTATTTATAATATTTTTCCCTATATCAAATATATATTAAAAATACAAATTTGCACGACTATACCTTCCACACGAGAATATTACGCATAATAATATTATTATGTAAATTTGTTAACAATTTAACATAATATATTGATTAAATAAATTTTTTTTATATATATATGTATTATATTGTCTATAACTATATATAGGAAAAAATGATTTAAAATTTCGGGTGTAATAAAATTATATATTCCGCAATAATTATAATAATAATAATATACCTACCAAATTAAAATCACGAACGTTTGATAATAATATACATAAGACAATTATATAATGATTTAGCAATTAGACGAATAAATTAGATAGTGGCTCGTGTCGGTCGTGATAAAAATTCAAATGTGTACATTTCATAACATAAATGATATTTTAATATACAGTATACACGAATAATAATAATAATAAAAACTTGTTGCTATATAATAATAGGAATATTATATTAATATTTGTAATATTTGGCAGTCCAAGGCATATACACAGTAATGTGACTATATATGTATAACATCTATATAAGAACACAATATTACAATACAATAGAAATACGAATTTTTTTTAAAAAAATATGGTAATTTTGTTGTAGGTATATATTATGTGTTTTATTTATAGTATACGTCACACTCTTCTCGCGAAAGTCAAAACGTCAGTGGATATTTTTTCTACACCAGTCCGGTGCAATTTTTTTCTTATACTTTTCGCGCTCGCATCAGAATTTAATTATGTCCGCGAGGAATAAAAAACACGCACACTGCCGCCCACGGATTTTAATATTTGTGTGAGTATGCGCATGCGCGAGATAACGTGTTATATAAAATACGATAATAATAATAATAATAATAATAATAATAATAATAATAATAATAATAAAAAATCGCAGCGTTTTGCCGGCTAATATTCTTGCGGACGGCTATAAAAACGCGCATTACTGTCGCACTACCGCCGATTCCGTGAAATTTATATTATCGAACACCATCTGTTCGGTCTTCGCCGCCGCTGTCATCGGTCATCCGAGCGGACACAGTAGATACCATCGTGTAGGTCGGACGTAAATAATATTATTTCGTTTTACTAGGAAAAAACGTGAAATCTTAAGTCTTAAATCGTAATATAGACTCAGAATGTTGATTTAATATTATATTATCGTGTAGTAATGACCTTTTATTTTTTTTTAATAAAACTATATTTCAAAACGTCTCGACTATAACACTATAATAGTACAATATAATATGTAATTATAGTATTCGACTTAATTCTTTGAAATGAACTGAAAATCAGAAAATTATATGAATTTACTCGAGAAGTTTTGAAGTTTGCAATTGAAAATATTATATTTATACATGAATTCATAATGTTATTTATTATTAAACAACAACAAAATTAACGAACAAAATTAATATTCGAAATTCTATATAATAATAATAACGATATATTGTATAGTTGTCGATAATGATATTACGTAAAATTATTAATTTTATTTTTTAGTTGTTTGGGGGATTCGCATAAAATAATGTAATATATTATAGTTGTTAATACACGCGCGTCGATAATAATATGCAATTAGTAATTGATTGTTATTTTTTTTGTTTTTTCACAATATAATATTGTAGGTATGAGAATCGGAAACGTACAAATTGTTTTATATTGACAGTGTATAATTAGCACATTATTATTATTATTATATATCGTTTTGTCGCGTGTATACTCGTATATAATAATATAATTATATGTATTAGCAATTTTTCTCGACCGTGTTTGGAAACAATAGACGAGGTGTTGCAAAAAATTATTATTATTATTTTTTTCTTTTTGAAATTAATATTATTTCAAAGGTCTTTGGATCGTGGACGCGTGTATTATGAAAATATTGAATAGACGCATCTATAATAATATACATTGTACACTTAAACGTACATTGACATCCGTCACGGGAGAATGTATAATATTTTGTTTTATTATTATTTCACTCGTTTATACAATAACTCTCGTTAACCGTTTGAGGTGTTAAGTACGGCGGGTATTGGATATTTTGGGAAACGACAATTTTCGCGATTGTGTTTAGAAGACAAACGCGACCAAACGAACCCGTTTTGTTTTCACTGCAGGTCGCGTATAGTATAGATACATACAGAGAGAGAGAGAGAGAGAGAGAGAGAGAGAGAAATAGAAAAATCCTTATTTCTCTTTTTTTACACGATATTATAATAATATTTCGTACCCGCGATATTTAAACACGACGATTTAATATTTTTTTTTTTTTTTTTATTTTATTTCCCGTAAACTTTCATCCCTCCGCTCGTATTATTATAATTTAGGCATAGGTACGCACGGGCGAAACGGGGCCAATTTTCTGATCGCATCACCCGGAACGCGGTTCGGTACAAAAACGATATTAATACCTAGGTATAGTATATTAGTATAATATACACATATCGCGTATATTATTATTATTTTATCGAACCGCCAACAACTATACGCCGGATGGTCCAATTTTCCACTCGAACGACCGCGTAAACGCTGTTGAATTATTGTCAACTGTATAAAAAATATATTAAAAAAAAAAAAAAAAAAAATGGTATCTACCCGAACATGTTTGGAATTATAATAAAAATAAAAACACTAAATAAAAGGACGACGAGAAAAAAGAATAGATATATACCTAAATAAAACGCGTAATAACAATAATAATAAAACGCACGTGCGTTTGTGTGTGTAAAGTGTGTATCACGCAGAGAATAGGTATAATAATAAAAATAATAATAATAATAAAAATAATAATAATAATAAAAAAAATAATAATAATAATATTATTATTATTATGATATGAACACACACTCGCAGTATTACCGATTATAATATAGGAACTCTGGTTGGGTAGCGCCAAAATAACGTACTATAATATAAGGTATATTATAAACGTCGACGACACTAATAATGATAATAATGATAATAATAATGATAATGATTAGATGTTCGATATTATTAGGATAAAAATGTGCCCCACCGTAATTTATAAATGTTGTGTGCCAACGAGAGACGCGATGATATAATAATATTATGGGCTATATCTTTTTACTGTTATGATTATTTTTATTTTTTTAAATTATGTGCCGTCCTGACGGTTTTCGATGAGTATTTTTCTAACATAGTTTTTTTCACGGGACGTGACTCGCTTCCGTCCGCGTATTATAATAATTTTGTGTGCACGAAACGTAATTGATTTGTTTTTACACAAAACACTAAACGCCAGGACAATATTATAAAAGAGTGCTGCAGCGTATTTTAATATAATCTAGTTTTAAACGATTCGGGAAGTCGTATATATTTTTCAACCGCGGTCGTTTTCCGACGTTTGTCGCAATTCAATACGAGATATCATAAATTATATTAGGTATATAATATAAAAAAAGTAACACAATACATTTATAAATAAATTAATATCACGGCAATAACTGGAGTGTAAAAATAATCCAACAATTGACAGATTTAACTGCGTTATATTACGTTATTTTATGCAACAAATACAATTTATTTTATTATATCTTGCGAAATGTTTAAGCATGATATTATAATAAACGAACGATGAGAATTTTAAATAATATTATTATTTTTTCCTCGATCATGAAGAAAAATGCGTGTTATCGCATTGTTGGTCGATATTCTTATACACCGGTTAGGTTAGGTTAGGTTAGCCTTTCAAGGTTTAGCCGAAATACGACGATCGAAATAATTATTTTTATTATTATTTTTATATATTAACGGTAATATTTTTTTTGAAAAATTGAAAAATCTTAAGTATACGGAGTTTATATACTCAAAGGGTGTGACTCGTACTCGAGTCAACGTTATCATATACCTAATTTATTTCATTTCTGTGTTTGTGTTTGCTTAGTTATTAAAATTTACAATACTCGATTGTCATTAGATACTTATAAAAAAAAACTGCGATACAGACCACCGCACTTCTATAAGTTCTATAGCCTTCTAGGTCAAGGACGTTTTCACCCCTCTGTCGAGCGATTGTCTTTCCGGTGGTCTATTTATAGAACATACCGTTTGAAGCATTACAATACCGCGTAAATTTGTCCATAAAAAAAATAAGAATGTCGAATGTGGGATTCAAAATTCAATCACTCTCCTTTCCGTATTCAAACATACAATTGTTACATTGTTCGTGTGTCGCTAAACGACGTCGTTGTGATCGTGTGGGCAGTCGTCGTCGTCGTTGTATAAAACAATGGCGACACACGCGTTTTCCGTTGGCGCGGGGAGAAAAAATTTGCGATCATCCGACAGTGTAACGATAAAAACAATAATAATAATAATAAAAATAATAATAATAATACACTTATAATGATGATATTATTATAATAAGCCCCACGGGGAGGCGTCCCACATCCACATTTCATTTTCCTCTTTTCGAATCGCATTGTCCAAATAATAACAATATAATAATAATTATTATAATATACGAGTATGTCGCTGCCGTATAGTCAATCGAAACTAATTAAAACGAAAACATCGTAATATTATTATAATGTTATTTATTTCGCGTGGGAAGTAAAACAAAGTTCTTTTCTTTTTACAATTTCCCGTTTCTGGCGATAAATAATATATACCTATTATAATATTACCAAGACTAGCTTTTTATCCCAGCACTATTATAATATTACAAATTCAAAACGTTATTCGGACGTGACGCGTTAAAATTTTTCCAATCGGGAAACAATCATATTACGAGTATTATCAATTTATTATTATAAAGAAACAACCACAACACAGTATTATTTATGAGGTTTGACATATGATATCAATATAAAATATTATGTATTATAGACTTTATTATAGTATTGTCGATTTACACCGCGTACTCGTCGCACCTCGTCCAAATAATCGCACGTGCGTACGATATGCCTAAATCTTGCGAATAGAATGTTATGCACTTAAATGTATATTAAAATTCATTTGGTTAAGATCGGGAACCGCGATAATACGTACGATATCATTTTACCATATGATAACACATAATTTATTATAGTAAAAATATTACGTCGCCGAGCACAAACCGTCTTAATAATTATAATATTATATTCTTATCTATTATATTTTTTACATATTAATATACTATATTATATTATATTATGTTTAAAAAGACGTTTCTTAAAGATTTATTTAGACCTGCAATTCGATGTAACTTGAGTAGATATATATTCATGCAGTATTCGGGTATACAACCCTGCATATAAGTATTTATAATGTTCACGCTAGTTCAAACTCGATTTATACCTTGGTTATATGAATCGTATATTACTTTAGTACCTATATCTATATATGAACTTTATGTAAGATTGGTATACATTATAATAATCACATATTTTATATAAACCGGTATTATTTTTAAGTTCATTACTTGCACTCGGTTAGTCGATTAGCGCGGTAGTTATATAATATTGTATTTAGGTACCTAGTGAAAACAGTAACAAAATCGTGATTTTTAAACATTTAAAATCGCTGTTTGACACGTATTGTTAATATTATAATATTTTGTTTGTTACAGGTGAAAAACCGTACCGGTGTACGTGGTCGGCGTGCGAGTGGAGTTTTGCGCGTTCGGACGAGTTGACCAGACACTACCGAAAGCACACGGGCGACAAACCGTTCCGGTGCGAGGTGTGCGAACGGTGTTTTGCTCGGTCCGATCATCTGGCGCTGCACAAGAAGAGACATCAGCCCAAGACCTCGGTCGTGTCGCAGCATCAACAACTGCAGCAGACCGTGGACCACCATCATGCGGTCGCGTCCAAGTCCACCGTCGAACAACAGCAGAAACAACATCAGCTGATGATGTTGAACGGCGTCAGCGGTGGATTAGGCGTTGGCGTGACGTCATCCGACCCGTCGGCCGGTCTGCAGCCGGTCAGACAAATAATGGTGCCCGTGTAAGAGCGTCCGTGCGATTTCGTACGTTCCATGGAGGTGAATTAAGATAATGATAATAATAATCATTATGATTATTCGTATAAACTGTTTAAACGTTAATTAAATTAATCTAATTAATTTAATTTCTATTTTTATACTTATAATAATAATATCTATCGTTTTGTTTCGTGTCTGTTTCTGCACCGAAATGTACATACTCGTACGTATATACTTGACAAATTTATTTCGTCATTTTATGTGACATTATTATATTATTTTATGTCATATATATATTATTATATTATAATGTCGACTCGTTGGAATTCGTTCGCCGTCTCGCGTTTATCACAATGACACCTTAACGAACGGCTATTGTGCGCTCGCCTAGAGTGGAAATAATAATAATAATAATAATAATAATAATAATAATAATAATAATAATAATAATAATAATAATAATAATAAATAATGCGTATTCGAATATTGGTGGAGAGTAGAAAAAACAAAAAGAACGGATTATAATATTATCTTATATAAGTGACGGACAAACAACCGCGACCTCGCCGCAGCCATTCTGGTCAAGTCGCGCGTAAGTATAATAATCACAATGTTGCATATAGTCGCGCGAGTCGGTCGCACATCGATTTTCTCTTGTACGACCAAAACAAACGCGTATAATATCGAATATAACGACGGCGGCTTCAATATGGTAGTAGGTACTTAAATAAATATAAAATAACATATATACACGTTTTATTATTATTATTATATTATAGTAGCCCACACGCGCGTGCGCGTTAATGCGTGTAAAACTAATAATATTATATTATACTTACAACGATAATGTGATATATTATTCTCGCATTTATTATTTTTTTCTTTATTATTATTATTATTATTATTATTAATATATATTATTTGTATTATTATTTTAATCGTCTGCGGTCGCGTGATTAATGATCCGGCCGCGAATCGTTTTGGCGAGCACAATACCTGGCTGATTAACGGAATGATTGACCCGATTCCTCGCGGATCCCCACCGTCGCCCTCCCCTCACCGTCCTCGAGACCATGCACACCCTTTATCACTTATTATAACATATTATTGTATTACATATACGTTTTTTCTTCTTGCGATTCTTAGCCTATATACATAGAATATGTGTGTGTGTATATATAGATTTATTAATGGCGATAAGTCACCTATAGTTGCAGTAGTTGTACCGACATATTATCGTCGTCGTCGTTCGCAAAATCTCTCTCGTCGTGTGCTCGTGCCCAATAATAATATATATTTATATGCATTGATAAAAATTAAAAATGTCGTTTTTACACGATCCGTCGTGTATTCGGCAAAAATTTGACCCTAAATAAACGATTACCTACTAATTTATATTTAAAATGTAATTAAAAGCGAATAAATCTTTTGATTTGTTTGTTTTTAAAAAAAATCATACTATTATATTTGATGGATCTTTTAATGGTAGATCAAATAAAATTCGGTTTTTGGGATTATTATATGCATCTTATTAGTAAATAAACTATATTTGTATTGATCTTTTAGCCTTCAAATCAACCGGATGGGCAGATTTTAAATCTAATTAAACTTAATAAATTTAATAAATATTTTTAGTAATAACTTTTTTTTCAGTTTAGCCGTCTTTGTCACGTTAATAATGGTTTGTACTTGTAATTTTACGAAAATTTGTCTTAAAATTATACCTACATTTCTCCTGTAATTTATATTAACTACGGGTTCTTGCACACGAGAGAAATTCTCGCGTTGACGACGACGATACGCGTAATAATGATAATAATTATTGTTATACGCAGTCACGTTTATCAAAAAATAAATAATATAAATAAAACGTTTTTTTAATATTATTATTGCTTAAACGATTGATCGAGCGTATGACGTGCTGTTAGGTGATATTATTTATTTTCTAAGTCATAAAATAATACCATATAACTATCCTTTGAATATTATCATAAAAGTTTTATTAGCGTTATATTTAACGCGACCAATGTTCCATAATATTATTATAATATATTACGTTTTGTTTTCGGATAACCGATAACTATATATTTTGGTACTCGCGTATACACTATACATCAGTGACCGCAACCGGTTAACCAATATAATACTGTCGATAGTAATATTTTTTTTAATAAATATAAATAAATCTACTAGTAATTTTAACGTATAGATTTAAAATTATTTTAATAATACATATTATATTATAAATACGTTTAGTTGTAATATTACGAATTTGTATATCTATTACGTGTAATGTGTATATAAAATAATGTAGTCTATAATGAAACTCATTTCCTCATATATATATTATTATGATTATGTATAAATAAAAAGAAAACACTTATTTTTTAAGGTTATAACGGGATAAAAAATGTATAATATTTTTGTTATTTTGTTTAAGTTTTATTAAAAAAAAAAAGAAAAAGAAAACACGATTTATCCTAATAATATTCGAAGATATGATATGTCTTTAATGAAATGTTTATGTTTAATATATTATTTATTTCATATTATATATTATTAAATTGTATACTCTCTTATTTCTTTTATTATTATTATTATTTTTTTTTTTGTCATTATAATTTTACGATATAATTTTTTTAATCAATTTATATACCGTGTTACGAGTATATTTTAATAACGGGAATCACTCAATTGTATTATAGTTATATCGCACACGATTTTAATCACTATTTATTCTTCGTGTTTAAGAGGAGATAAATTAAAGATCGCCTCCTATCTATAAAACATTACCATAGATTTTTTGGTTTTAATACGCCTCCTACTTAAAATATTATCAAACTAATCCTATATCTGTAATAGCTTTCAAGCAGTAAATCAAAATTTGTTTTTGTTAAAAGCGAACAAATAATCACTGATCTCATTAAAACCAAAATCAGTAACGCGTATAATAATAATAATAATAAACAGATTTAAACATTTTTTTATATTATTTAAAATTAATTATTCATTTTACGCAGCTCTCACGATTCGCTTTTAATCATAAATCGTATAATAATAACATTAAAATTAAAATATTAATATATTGTCGCATTGTAATAATAATTATAAATAATAATGCGTATATAACGTTATAATAATTAACATTTTTCCAGTGACATCGTAAAATCGTTATGATCATATTAGATTTACAGACATTAACGGCATTATATTATACCTACGTTTAGAAATTGTACAAAATAAAATTGTAAGTCGTCTAAATTATTTTGTTAGATTTAATTTTTTTTTTATAATCATTATTTGTTTTATTATTATTATTTTTTTTGTTAAGTTATACTGTTCCAGGGTCTTTTCCTACCCTCGAATATACCTATTTAGCAAATATTAAAATTTATTTTGTTCTAATTTGTGACGTGTTTACATTTTATTCGTTCATTTATTTATTACTTATTATATTAAAATATTTATAATTCATTATATTACCTACCCTTATCCTTCTGCACTGCACGATAAAACTAACGGAAAGTAAATTCCAACATGTGTTCGGAACATAAACACGCGCGTTTTTAATGGCATACGTATTATACGAATTTCAGCCCATGTGTGACGATGGACCAGCGAAGGAAAACGGTTAAAACTGACATATCGATCTAAACGCTGCAATATAATTATTATAATATATATGTATATTATAACAGTATAAATGCTGTTTTACTGTGTAACGGTGATAATAAATATTATACTCGTATAATGTAAATATTTCAAAATGTGACATTACGAGCGACGGAAAATATAGATTATATAGGGGTTAATATTTTATATTTATTTTTTTCGTAAACAATTTAAATAATAATGGTCGTGTTTACGATATAATTACGGCGCGTTTACGTTTTCACACGTTATTAAACTGTTATAACTCATATAGGTACGAGATACTCTTGCATCTTAGAAAAACATTTTATTTAATATATTTAATAAAATAAAAATCGCAATATTTTCACGAGAAAAATAATAATTGTTTTTTAAAAAAAAATTCTATTAACTATTGAAATTAAAAATATGTTCGCAGGCGATAATCATCATGATTGGATTGTATATAACATAATATTAATATTGATAAAACTACCGTTGCAAGGTAATTATATAGAAATAAAAAAGTTTTTAACTCGACGAGCGTCTGCAGTATAACGATTTCTTCGAGAATATTATATTGTTTATATCGAACGTATATACCTACCTGTATATTATTACCGCGTTCGTAGTATATTACACAAGTATCGTAATAAAGGCGTAGGTATATACCTAATGTCCAAGAGAAGTGAAAATATAGTAACCACGGTATAATATAATAAGAATAATAATATACTCATCGTTTGTTTATTGAGAAATTGTCATATTATTACCGTGCAGCGCTATATACGCTATATAGGTAAGTACAGAGATTTGTGTTTCGGTCCGGTCGTTAAATATTCAATTTGTGATTTATTACAAATTGCGTATTGTATTAATCATTATATATTTTTACAGCATTTACAGTCAATACAATGGTAATAATTATTGCGCACGAACTCTATAACAGCAAAATAATAATAATAATAAAAAAATATTACAAATATTTTATTGTTTTTTAATTTATATAATATTAATATTGTGTAGTAGCATAATAATACATAATTGGAAAAGGACGTGATTCGAAAGAAAAGATTTATTATAAAATATAGGTAGTAAATAATATACAAATAAGTGTTGGACGCACGTTTAATGAAAAATAAAGTAAGTAATACGCGATTGATTAAATAAAACATTATTTCTATTCCGAAATCGAGTTATGATATTTTGTTTTTTTCAATTTGTATGTACTCTCGCAAATATTCTGATAATACAAAATTAAAACATTATCTATACCGCGGTTTATAGTTTTATTAGAATTTCTCAAACCTCACTTTAAATATTGTTATTTAACGTTTATATAATATTCAATTATTGAATATCCCGAAACGGGATAATGTGGGTATATTTTTATAAGAGTATACCCAGGTATAAAATGAAATATCAATCTTATCAATCTAGTAAAATATATTATTTAAATCGTGTATATTATTGTTATAATTATATACGGATTAAATAATTTTAATTCGAATTATATACGGAGGGAAAAACGAGAGAAAAATGTAATTTTTACGTCTAAATAACAAAAATTTATTTATAAATGAATAGGTACTTATCACATTTCGCAAGGTATAAATTTGGATATACTGTACGTGAAATAAATATACAAATATAATAATATATTTCGCTATTTCGGTAATCGCATAATACAAATTTGAAATTCTATCTTTTATTATTGTGAGATTCGACCGAGCAGTTTTAATACTTTTAACGACCTATCCTCATGACGATTTTGGTGCGTTAGTACATAATACGTCATCGACATGCGTGCTCGGAGGGCGTTAAAAATGAAAATTTCAACCCTCGTGTCGACCGTCGTAAAAACGTAAAGGACGCGTAAATAAAATATTTGTAAATAAATTCGACAGCAGGAAACGCGCGTCGTTATATACCATTTCATATAACCATTACATGCACCTACTAATTTTATGTTATTTTTTTTTTAATAAACGCTGTACTTTCGTAGAAAAAAAAGCACAAAAAATTATTGTCCGAGTAAAAGTTATAATATGAGGTTATGTTTTTTTCGCCAAGAGTAAAAGATAGATCGCCGTTCAGTGATGTGCATAAATTATACACTCGATAATATTATTATACCTCATACCGTGAGTTCGGTATAAAACATAACCCGGATTATACGCGATGAACAGCGTTATTTTACGACTATACTATAGCTGTTAGTTATTTTGTTCACAAGTCGTGTTGGTAAGCGTATACTTATATACCTACCTACTGTATAGTGTTACCATAATATACCAAGTTGCCAAATTAGATAAAACATTAGCCCGTCCGACGGCAAATGATTTATATACCCCTTTCGTAACATGACCGGTGTCACCGACCGAGACGTACGCGTTTCCGGTTCGGCGTATTTTATTTTATTTTATTTTTTTTACTATTTTCGACCATCTCAGAATAACGAGCACAATAGAACGATAAAACATAACATTCTGTGTTCAAATTTTCGAATATTATATTGTTATCTATTTCATCGTCTCGTCTATATGATATAATGTTATCCTTTATCCGACAAAACACCGATTTCTAACATTTACCAATATTATAATAATTATTCTTACATTAGCAACGGATTTGTTTTTTTATATTTTAAAATTTTGGATTTATTTTATAATTAAATATAATGAAACTTACAATATTTAAATATAACACACGTAACAATATTATAATAACATTATAATAATATGTAGACTAGCTGTAATTTCGAAAACAACGACAATAGCGTCAAACAATCGAAATGAGATTTCGAACGGGGGATTTAATTCGTGCGATTATTAG
This sequence comes from Tetraneura akinire, assembly GCA_021307375.1. Lineage (NCBI taxonomy): Eukaryota > Metazoa > Arthropoda > Insecta > Hemiptera > Aphididae > Tetraneura > Tetraneura akinire. Next base: position 5,787,674 of record JAIUCT010000023.1, read on the forward strand.
AGTGAAAGTCGTCATGATATTATTGTTTTTGTAGGCATATGAAAACGGAATAAAATTATTTTATTCGATATTATTTAAAACATCGCCCTCCACCGTTATTGTGTTTGTGCAATATGTTCGCGATGGAAACTCATTTTTTATAATCGTATTTTTATTATTATATTTTAACAAGTTGGCATAAATTATGGGCGAAGAGACGAATAACGTATTATTGGTCTTAGATGTCATTTTTTTATTTTAGTCCGTTAACAATTTTTCTACCAGAAATAATATTCCGATTTTCACATATATGGCATATAATATATAACGAGGTTCCGATAGAAAAGTGGGATGTATTATAGTTGGTATACTTTATTCAGGTTTTTTTTCGTATTTCATAAAATTGAACCTATCCCGTACCTATAGGAAAAATTACAAATAAACGACGAAAATTCGACGATTTAATTGAAATTTTGACATGAAATCAATTTCAATATTTTACGATAATTCACACAATCTAAGGAAAAACTTATTGCAGGATATTCACATATATTGGTACTTTCTATATACGCGGTATAATTTTAGAACTGTTATGTTAATTTTTTTGTGAAGTTATAGAACTTTGAAAATTCTCATTTTTATTTATAATATTCTTTGTTAAAATTGACAATTTTAGGTTCAACGGTCTAAAAATTTTATAGGTGCTTGGCATTACATTTAGCTTAATTTCCAAATTCAATTACAAAAAATCGATTTATCTATACTTCTATATAGGAATAGAAATCATTGTTTTTTTGTGGTGATGGCAATTTATTCCTTTTCCTTTTGTAATAATATAAAATTTACAAACGCAATTTTAAATGGGTCCCTTTGTAAATCCCGATTATAAGTTTTATATAATTATTATAAACAAAAGGAAAATTTCCACCATAGAAAATATTAATTACAAGTGTTAGAAAAATAATTGTGTTGGGATCCCTTTTGTAATTACATATTTCATATTTTACATTAAAACTATAGAAATGAGAAATTCTATGGGAAAGACTTTGTAGTTATTAATATTTCTTATGGATAATATTTAATTTTTATATTAAGTATTTTTTGAATAATTGATAAATAGTATATATATTATTTTCATTGTTGGTCATTTATTACCGTATTTTTGTGTGGGTGGTCGTGAAATTTCGTGTCGGAGGTGTATACATCACTGGTTAAGGAATTGAAATTGAATCCTCTTAGTACTATATGGACAAACCGTGCTAGGATCTATGCACACCATTCTTGTGTATCATTATGATTCGTCATTGTATTAGAATTCGTTCGTGTATGGGTTCTGACTGAAAATACATACGTCATCATGTTCATCGGACAAAATCGCGTATCTGTCTGTTGGTTAGTTCGTCTATCTCTATATAATTATTGTCATATCATATACTCGTGTGTTGATCATAAATTCATAACACAACGCAGTCATATCGTACTCACGTGTTGTACATGACCTCACACAAATACGCGTCCTTTATAATATATGCGTGTGTATGTATCAATACCTGAACCAATGGTGCTGTTTATAATAATGCTTTTTTGTTAGAAGGAAAATTTTTATAGGTACACTTTTTTAAATTTTTTTAAAACTCGAATCGTATAGAACGTTTGCACGCGTGCAGTAAATGATATTTCGGTACACTTATAACTGGAGTGCCAATGTGCCACACGCAGGGCCGGATTGGACAAATTCGGCCCACCGAGTTTTCTGTAATTTACCGGCCCAATTATTATATATATATAGGTATATATTATATATTAAGCGGCCCAAAATTGTTGCGGCCCACCGAGTTTTACTCGGTAACTCGCTGGGCCAATCCGGCCCTGGCCACACGTTTGAGGTTATAAGAAGCATAAAAGAAACAAAAGTCCTAGGTAGGAAATAGTAAGTTGTAGTGAAAAACAAAATATCCTGCGCATGCTTATAGATTCAATGATATTTATTGATGACTTACTTAATCTGGTTAGGAAAATAAATTTTGTCTAACACGACAGTATACCATGGTTCATTGTCATATATCATATGGTTGTGTTGGCTTGATATGACCTGACACCAAGCGACATACAATATCCAAATATGGTATATCGACAATTTATCGCGGATAAAAATAATCGTTTTAGAATAACAAATATAAATTGATACAAATGATACAATATATATTATATAGGAAATATAAATGTATAATTGTAAAAAATAAAAAAATTGCATAATGATATATCTATAAAATATAATTTAAATATTTAGATGTAAATTATGGGCCAATATACCTATTCCCTCGAAGATAAAATACTATAATAAAATATTATTAAATATTATCGCAATAATATTTGCGATAAATTGTTACGTATGACCAATAATTTTTCGCGATAAATTGTCGTATATCCGCAAATATATACCGTCTAAGTAATTATGACACGAACTGAAATAGTATTTGAGTACTATTGATTTTGTCACATCATACTCATGTGTTGTAATTATGACCTCACACAATGCACTGTAATATTATAATATGTATTATGTATACATTGTATGCTGTAAGAATCGTCATATCCTATAGAGTATTTTTAACTTTTATAGATAACAGACCCACCTCCTGCCCTCCTATCTATTAAATTTGTAAGGTTTTTAATATTATCTAATCAAAATTGATGGTATAAATATATACTATTGGTATAACGTTATACTTGGTAATATTTCGTACTGTAGAACACAATAATAACATTATGTTTATTTGACGAATAAGATATAAAGAATAAATGTGTACTGTAGAATCGGGCCTTAAGCATACAACATAGGCCTTATACTATTATAGATATGATATCACATTTATACAACCACACAAAAATCAAACATTCAACCACGTAAACAAATGATTAAAAAACCAATACTGTACTTATCAATACACATATACATACAAACAGTTATTCTACAAAACATACGGTCAGGCAATGAAATATCTATAGGTTAGGTTAGGTTTATTTATACTAACGCATAATTATTTGTCTAAGATATCAAGAGAAATATAAAAATTTGGTTTTTATTAACTTTTAATATTAATAATAATACGTTATATTATGTTTAACATTGGTATAAATGAATCGATTTATCAATTAATAATTATTGTGTAAAAAATGAAAAAAATGGATATGATTATTAAAAAAAAAAAAAAAAATAAATAAATAAATAATAATAATCATAATATAATAAACATTAAATTATTATATAAAGCAGTTAATTTTTCTTTTACGTAAAATTCCAATAATTAAAAATTAAAACAAAATTATATTATCATAAATATTAAAGAAATATAAATCATAAGCAGTAATTATATTTTTAGCATATACGCAATGTGTTTTGATGTTTCATTATTTGATTAGGTAGGTATATCAAAATGAATACTAGTACTATTAGGTACTACGTTAACAATAATATTTAAAAAAAAAAACGATGTCTTCAAACTGATAACAGCCCTCACTTCACTTTGAGGCTTTGAGGAAATCTCATTGCTGAATAGTATACACGGACACGCGATACGCAAGTATAATATATTTATATATTTACTTCTTTGTACAACTGTAATATATTATAAATTAATTGGTATCTATATATAAGGTATAATATTTTGTGAAATTATTAAAATAAATTATATTTTGTAATGTTTATTATTTTTCTACGGTTCATTTAAACTCCCTATATATAAATTATATGCATAATATTAGGAGTTAAAAACCAAAATCCACAAAAGATTTACTGTGTTTTGTGTGTTTTGCACTGATGATGGTAATTTTGTTATCGAAATAATACGTATTTGCTTAAATAAAAGTAAATTTTTTGTGGATTTGGGGTTTTATTTATTTAAATATATTATCAACAAGTTAATACTTCAACAATATAAATACATATTATAATATATAGTTTTAATTTATAATTATATTGCATTAATACATTTTTTTGTTTTTTTTTTTTTTTAACAAAACAAACGTTTATTATACACACTCGTATACTATTTATTAGTAAATATTTCAACATAAAACATTTAATAATAAATAATAAACATAATATCATTTACGATATTGATATATTTTTATACTTGACTTCGCTGTTCGTATCGGAGATATACGATCGAGCACACCTTCGCCTCGCGTAATAATAACCACCCCGACCCACGTGCAGAAAACTTCGCGTCGAGTACAGTATTTATACACACATACTATATTTGGATAATATATGTTTACGTAGGCCACGACCCGAGAGACAACTTATCTCTTACACGCGGTTTCTTGTATTATATAATAATAATAAATATTATATTTTTTGTACAGGGTGGTGAGATATTATTATGCGCGAAACACGGGTATAACAGTAAAAAAAGTGAAAAAAGAAAAAAAAAAAGAAGAAAAAACACTACAAATACACGCGATAGAAGGTGTCAACGTCGTGTTCGTAATATGTTCGACCGCGTATTTTATAATATAAATACGCGTCTTGTGCGCATTACTTACGGGGAAAAAAAAAGAAATTGTATATATTATAATGGTTATAATATGTACCGTTGTTCGTATACCGCTGGACCGAATCCAAATTCACGTAAAAAAAAAATATATCGGAAAATAAAATAAAAAAAATAACCCAAAACAACAAGCGATGTTATTAATACGAGGTAATTATTAATATATTGAGTATATATTTTTTCGGACGAAAAAAATAAGTCGACAATGAAACACGATATTATTGTAATAATAATATTTAAATTTTAAATATTTGGTGTTAGCACCGATGAAACGTATTCGAAAACTTGTATATATAATATTATAATATATAAGTTATCGATTCCATCAAAATATAACATTTAATACGTCGGTTCCATACATATTATACTAATATACGAAAAAATAGAACCCGTTGGTTGAAATTTAAATTCTGCAGTACTCGAGGAACAAATTAATTCAGGTTCATTTTTTAAACTCTTCGGGAAAAATTAAAAAACGTAAATTGTTACAAAATATTAAAAGCAATTAATCGCCTATACAGTCACATTATATTATATTGTATATGGTAATAACCGGCATGCAGTGGCGCGTATTTCGAACAAATTCCAAGGGAGGTCCAAAATTTCTGCTATATAAATAATCAATAAATTATAAATTTACTAAATAAGAATAATGTAATATGAAAAAATAAGGATCCAGTACCCTTGGACCCCTTGTAAATACGACACTGGTAATAATAACGAATAATATAAGTGAAAAAAACAATCCCTACAGTCAATCTTACGCGGATATGAATCATTTGTCACGGACAATATTGAATATTATTACTTCGGATAAAAAATATGCAGAATACAATTTTTCGAATTCAATATCGTTTTTTGGGTAGAATCAAATATTTTATTTTCACTACTTTTTCGTATCTGCGTGTAGTCGTATATTATTATAAAAAGTGTCCATTTTATTATATTATTTCATATAAAACTCGCCGTTGCAATTTGATAATTTTATTTATTTTTTTCTCGTCATACTATACGGATTGATAAGATTAAATTTCAATAATAATATTCTAGATTTCTGTAAAATATTTTGATATTAAATTAACGTTACATTTCCTCGTACCTATTTGTAATTTTGTATTTCTGCGAGTCCATTATAAACTATATCACGAAATTGATTCCAACTGGGCTGTTTCGACACACGTACGACCATATAATATTTTAACGGATGAAAGTCACAAGCGCGCGTATTAAAATATTCATTTTTAATTCAACATAATATTATAATATATTACATTTTATAGGAATTCAAATATTTATATCACACGAAAATGATTAATATTATAAAACACGTTCTCATAGAGCGGACGTTGTTATTCCATAATTGACCCAGTTATAGTTAAATAAATTGACGTTCTGTGATTTAAATCAATAATAATATTATCATAACACGAATATTTTAAGTACAGCTTAGCATTTTTGTTAATCGCGGTTGCGATTAAACTGTTATTCATAATTTTACATAATTATAAAACATAATTTATACTATATTATAACGCATAGGTAAATATTAATATTTATTATAAACTATATAAAATGATCGATTTCAATATAAATAATATACGACGTATATAACTATGTAAATCCTAGCGCATATTATAATATTCCATTCATTATATTATACGAGTATTTTCGAGTCGGCATGCAAGAATACTTCTTAAAAAAAACTTAATAAATACATCATAATAATATTATAATATTATCCTGAATTTATTATATGTGTATATCTCGCATAATATATAATATAATCTCTGATTAGTCTTGATTCTTGAACTGGAAACGATACTATATATATAAGTTTTCAATTTTTTCTTTTTTTTTTAAATATTTTTTCTACTTAAAAATCGATATAATTAACGGTTTTTTACCTACTCGAATATTACGATTTTTTTTTAAATCTTTTATTCATATTTTATTCATGTTTTATACATGACCTTACGATATGATTTTTTATTTTTGAAATTAATTTTCACGAGAACACATACGTTATTATAATATACTAAAAATATATATTTTCCCCACGCAAATATATTACGCCTTAACACCGTGCATAAATAATATTATAACGTTTAAAAGAAAAAAAAAATCATCTTTCGTCACCTTCGACACGACATCAATCCATATCGTATGTTTCTTCGCCACAATCCATTTGTGCATTGTAATATAATTATAATACGCCCGTTATTGTGGTTATGTCGGTGGTCTTGTCCGACATTTATTACATAATTATTTTATTTTAATCGTCGGGTTTACTCGTCTCGCAATACACAGTTGTATATAGGTACAATATGACATAATAACAAATCGTCGATTCTGATACTTTTCGATCAAACGAGATGTACCTATAGTTTTACCGATATTGACGTATATATTATAATTTTATCGTTGAAATTTGTTATTGATAACTGATAAAGTGATAAGCAACCATCCGATACGAATAATAATTATAATAATGTAAAAAAATATAAAACTCGAAAATTATATACGGACAGACCTGCAATAATAATACTATAGTGTTCGCGAGATTAACTATACACAGGTATAAAACCTATAACCGCGTTCAGAAAATTAAAATCGGATGGCCGATAGAAAAAAGAAAAGTTATGTGCAACCATATAAAATATAATATGTAATGATATGTTATATTTCGCAACTTAAAAACAATAACAAACGGTAGAAAAAAAAACATCTGTTCTTCGTCCGTGTCACTGTTTTTTTCCCCCCGCGGACAAGTCCAGTTAATAACATTTTTATGCGTGTGAGGATAGGGACACTCCTTTCGTTTTCATTTATTATATAATAATACGATCCACGTGTATATTTGATGTAATTCGCGGCCTTCTGGTGCAGAAATATTTCGTTTTTCAAGATCAATATGGTATAAAAGCTAAAACAAAAAAATTGCTAGTTTTATAGCCGATTTATCGTATTTTTTTTTTTTTTTTTTTTGACAAAAACATTTTATATAGAGTAGGTAATATTGTTATCGAGATCGGTATGTGATGTTTATACAAGTATACGACGTTACAAACGTATGAACGAACAGATATAGAGAATTCAAAAATCCTTCTGCAGTCGATCCATATCATTGTTGAGGTTAGGTTTGTAATGTCAAAATGTATTATTTATTCGACGATCGAATTTTAGCAGAAACTCATCTGGTCGAATATCGTACGGCGCAATAAAAATTGAAACGCCGTATATGAAACGTCTACGTAAACGGAGTCGATCATGTTCGTTTGACTTTGACTACTACATTATTATAATTTAACGCCGTATCGTGGAAGACAACGATTCTATTTGATTGTTGTCACTTGTCAGTTGTCACATTCAGGTAATCGCGAAACGTGAGAAGAAACCGTTGTAATATATCATATCGTATAATGAGTGCAACGCGCAAATGATATATCGTTTTTCCTTATGTTTGACAATATTATACGTATACTTTATATTATGCTGTACAACTAAATAGAAATATTATTATTATTATTATTATTATTATTATTATTATTATTGTATAAATCAAGGTTGGGCGAGTTAAAACACGTAAATCAATTAAATTATATTTCACACGAGTCGTATTTTTTATATTATATGCCTTTTGTTGTATATAATTGTTTAAATAAAACATTTCAATTAAAACGTTCGACGTAAAGATTTATGACAATTAACAATACGTATATATTATGTGGTATTATAATATGATATGAAGTGAACTGTTGAAGATAACTCTATTTATTATATTGATTATATTGATTTATTTATTATATTGATAAAAAAAATCCTGCAGTTCGTATTTTTTTATGCGATGCGTGATAATAGTCAACTATATAGGTCCATTTCTCGGCAATTTTTGCAAATTTTTGGAATTCAATGCTTTGAAATATAGTATTATTAAAAATATCGTTTTCCGATTAATATAAATTTAATATTCTAAGTAAGAAGTTGGAAACATAACATGTAAACTTAATTTTTTATACTCTAAAAATGTGTCTATACTCTAAAATTGGTATTTGGTATGTATATAATTAAAATTAATCCATCACGAAACTAATTATAATAGGTACATACGGATTTTGTGTGCGAAATGCCGAAATCGTAGAAAAAATGAACAATTATAATTTTCAATCAAAATGCAAATTTAATTATCGCGAGAATAATAATTTTAAACTTTGACTTTTGGTTATAGCCAAATTTAATATTAATTTCGTAATTTCGTATAATATACCGTTGGATAAATATTCGATAATAATATGATATCTAATATACTTAGAATATTACGTTCTAGTACTTTTAACTATACCAATATATACCCGAATATGCGATATCCGCTGTGCAGTTCGAAATTTAATGATTTTGAAATTGAACTCCGGACGAGCGTTTTTTTTTATTAACAACTTGTGTACTACTTACTATGTTATAAGGGTAGTTAATAATAATAATAATAATAAATTTATATGACGTAAAGAGTAATAAACTCGGCGAGTGTATCGATTTACAGTACGCGAGTCACATATGGGCGATAATATTTTACGACCGCACAATAGAAATTATAAAATTACATATTTTACCCCCGCGATTTTTGCACGTGATTATTCGTTCCGACGGTGGTTTAAAGTATTATTATTATTATTATAATATTGTACTCTGTAAAGTATTAGAACGTATATACATATTATACGAGTAAATGCGGATGTCGTAATATTATTATCGTACTCTAAGTTTTAGGGGTAGATTTTTGTTTTATAATTCCGTAAAACTCGTGTAAGACCGAACGTAATAAATAAATGGATTTCATATTTAAAAGGAAAACAGTATTCAAATATTAATATAATATGCGTGTACTTAATTATTTTAGTTTTAGTTTTAATTTTTAATTTATTAAGTTATTTTTCTATTTATTTATAATTTACTATTGTATTTAAATTTTAAACCCGAGAATGACGATCCAAACGGACTTGAAATCAATAATATCGAGGACGTGTTACACCAATGAATAGATTGTGAATACACATGTTCGCATTTCCATCACTACATATGATATAGTTATCGTAGCATAACAATTTTGATATCAAAAGAAAGAGGAGAACTTGGTCTGTGTTTCTACGTCGGCTTTTTTGAATTAATACATTTTATAATGTTTTATACTTCTTTAAAAAACTAAAAAAAATCATTTTTTAAACTTCATATAATTAATAAAATATTAATTCAATTAAGAAAAACTGACGTACAAACATAAATTATGTTCTCCTCTTTCTTTTTCTATCAAAATTATTATTCTAAGATAAGTTAACAACGAGTAATGATGGAAATACGAAAACACTTTTTAGGCTAACAAAAATAATATCTGCAGCCGTATTGTGCTGCTTTTGCGTGTAGCGGCAGCGTTTGGTAAAAGTTTCATTCCTCTACCCTTGTCAAATCTACCGCGTCATAGTCTAAAACCGGTATACTTCCTATCGCCCGCGCTTCGCGTTTCCATGGTGAAGACTCTTGTTAATAATATCATTAGTTTTATATTTAGCTAGCGCCAAACTGCTGACAATTTTATAACAATATTAGGATAATATACAATATTACAATAATCGGATTACCTAAAACTATTTAAATTTTAAATAATATTTTATAATTTATATTATTAGTTTATAGATTTATACATTTTATCATAATATCATAATTACATACTCATAATGATGGTACATATATAATATTTATATATGTACCATAATATTTATATATTTTAATTGGTAATAGTAATACCAATTGATCCATGCATAAAAAGATTTCCCAATGAAATTGATTCGCGCGCTTTTCCTGGCGTTTTCTACGCTTTTTACGCGGTCTCTCTCGCCTGCATTAGTATGACTGTTGATGTTTAGCGTGACAGATTGACAGTTTAATTTTGTGTAAAATAATATAAATATTTGTAAGTATGCGTTTTACATAACAGGTGTAAATATATTTTTAAATTTATTTATACTACCTATATTTTTATTTGAAAAATAATAAAAAAATTATGAATCAAAAATCAAATAAAAAATCACGCAAATTTGCATCCAAAAAATTTGTATGCAAAAAAAAACTAATTGAAAGGATGACAAAAGTTCGATCTCATCAATCGTAAGTATATACATATATATTAAAAATGAACTTAGTCGTAATTATCTATACATTATAATAAATCAATGTAGGTATATTTATAATTATAAATTTAATAAAATTATTATTATGATGATGTTATGTAGTTCGCAGTGCCGTGCCTAGGGGGGTGCGAGTGGTGCGTATGCAACAGGCGTCATTATCACGGGGAGTGCCAAAATCCCTTCAACAATATATAATATATATGTATATATAATATTTAAAATTAAAAATCTAAATTTTGCAATTATAAATTAAATAATTTTGGTTTTACAATGATGTGCGATTTTTTTTTTTTATTCTGAAGACACTTTTATTACCAGAAATAATAATGCTCCGATTTACACGACAATGCATATGTTTTTGGTTGGAAAGTAGTTGGATGTGTTGGTACTTTATTTAGGTCATTTTTCGAATTTCTCAAAATTGACTCCTTAGCAGTAGTAAAAACGATGAAAAATGACGAAAAAAAGACATTTTTCACGAAAACTGAAATTTTGACGAATTCAATTTTAATATTTCTCGATAACTCAGGCAATTTTGAAGATAGAGACTTGAAAATTTTATTGCGTGTTCACATAGGTACTATATATATCAGGTAAAATTTTGGATACAGTTTTTTATTATTTTTTTTTTATGTTGAAGAGGGCGCTAAAATTTTGTTTTGGCACCGGGTGCTATTTTTCCTAGGCACGGCCTAATGTGTAGTTGCATCCAAAAATTCGTCAAGTCTCTAAATTCGATTTTACCATACTCGATTTTTGGTAGTTTTTTAATTACATAGGCTCAATTTTGATAAATTCGTAAAATGACTTAAATAAGTACCAACTAGACAATATTATTCTCTATCGGAATCATATGCTGATCATGAATATTTCTGGTAATAAAAGTGTTTACATAAAAACTAAATAAAATGAACATATTAATGTAAAACCAATACTTTCTTCGCTTCGTTCAGAATCCAAAATTAGTTAAAACAGAAAAAATTAACTAATTACCAAAATAAAAAAAAAAAAACCATATTTTGACTATATATTACGGTAGGTACCTAATTGTGACAAATTTAATTTAAAATATTTTACGATAATTTAGAAAATATACCTACTGATTATAAATATTTAATTAGGCTTCATCCAATATTGTAAAATGTATTTTTTAGAAAAACACATAATACAAATTTAGAAGTGCCCAAAATTGATTCAATTAGGTAAGTCCTAAACATTTTAGTTTATTTTTTTTTTTCATTTTATGTGATACGTACCTATATTTAATATGCATTCATGTAATAATTTATTAATAGTTTATTATTAGCACGACTAATTTTTTTTTTTAAAAAAAATATATTAATTGAATGTTGTTATAATTTTTTTAATTTATTTATATATATATATATATATATATATATATATATATACGAGTATATATATAGTTATATGCTCGTATTTTTATTAGAACTGAACAGTTATTTGAAAATGAATCAATGTTTATAAGTGACATATCATCAATAAATAGTGTAAATTTTAATGATTTAATAATTTATATAAAATATAATATATAATTTCTATATTTAAATTTAAGTAGTGTTTGGTGAATGGTGACTTATTATCCACCAACATACATTACACTTACACGTATACCGTAGTAACTAATATATGAGTGATTTACAAATTTACAATCAAATATACTACCTACCTACTGCGAATTATAGAATGTCTAATACGCTGCTCCCGAAATAAAATTTTTTAAATTTTCTTATTTAATTATTATATAGGATATAGCTAATAATAAGCCTATAATTAGTAAATGGGCGTGCATGGTAAATAATTTTAGCTTTTACACTACATAATATTGTAATATTATTGTGGCGTAATATTGTTAGTTTCGCCGCGGCAGCACACGTAGTAAAATGAAAACTATGACGTAGTACTATATACTTGTACCAATACGCTACATGTTTGATAGGAAACGATTAGTATGAAGGTTCATGAAACAATAAAATACGCTCTCGATTTGGGTCCTAACGACGCCCGCATTAGCCGAGCGATGTGCGATCGCCGCGTGCTTGCGCCGTGAGAAAAGTAGTAATAGCGCATTCTATGATCGATTGCTTGCGTTCTCGTTTTGGTATAACGTCCTCTTAATAACATGTAATGACGTTTTATGTCTGGAACGGTTCTATCGTCAACTGCGAAGAATAAAATATTATAATAATATAATATGAATAATTACATTGTTATTATTTTATTAAATTAAAATGTAACATTTATAATCAAAAACGTAACGTTTAAAACGTATTTGTATATAGTTTGTACAAAATAATATTGTGGAATACTAAAATTAAAACCGATACTGTGTTATACTTTGGACATTTCGAAGCTCGACATTATCATTTTTTATCGACACTTTAACCTACCGGTTACCGACACTGTATTGCTTACATTATTAACATCGAGTCATTGACACTTATAAATATATTATCAAATAATGTTTAATATATTATCACCTAATAAGTATAACCACCGATTCACGTACATCACACCAGCACCACCCATTTTGAAATGTGAATATTTTTTTGTGCCAATATTTAGCACGCAATTAGCATGAATTTGCATGACTATTTTTAAAATTTGCATGATAAAAATTCGCACTTAAAATTAAAATTTCTGTGGGCGGTGCTGGTGTGACGTCACCCCAGCACCACCCCGAACACAAATATTATGATTTTTAACATTTTTTTCATGCCAACATTTAGCACGTAATTAGCATGAATTTGCAAGCCTAAGATCATAATTGGCACGTCATCCGTTCCCTCGCAAAAACCATTTTTCGTCTTCGCGCGTAACCCCAGCATGGTGCTAAACAAAAATTAATTAATACGTATTAATTATGTTTTTAAAGTATAAAATATGATTTTAAAGAAATAGATTATTTCTAAAAAAATTTAATTGCATTATTTACATGAATACTTATACTGATATTTACGCACTTTTTATTATAATTGGTTTTCCAAAACAATTTACTGAATATAAAATATATCATTTCATACAGATACGAGTATGTACTATAATATTGGGATATATTTGTTAACTGCATACCTAATAATTATTTGGTAAATAACAGAAATTGTTTTAATTATTATTATATGGTTAATTCTAAGTATGCTTATTGCTTACAAATTAACTGGCTTCCTATAATCTTATATTTACTTTAATATTTTTACTTTTATTAATTTATAGGTATATGTTTATTTTTAATATCTATCTATATAGACACTATTTTTAATTTTACGATATAACTAGATTTATCTCTTTATTCTTGTATTATTATATATTTATATTCGTTATGTATAATGTAATATATTTAATATTTATATCCATATTCGGTCTCGTACGAAACTACGAATAATTACAATGTAATAAATAATAATCAATGGGTAATAACATATTCTTATATAAAATATTATTGGTATTAAGTAAAAATTAAATATCAGTATAAGTATTCATGTAAATAATGCAATTAAATTTTTTTAGAAATAATCTATTTCTTTAAAATCATATTCTCTACTTTAAAAACATAATTAATACGTATTAATTAATTTTTGTTTAGCACCATGCTGGGGTTACGCGCGAAGACGAAAAATGGTTTTTGCGAGGGAACGGATGACGTGCCAATTATGATCTTAGGCTTGCAAATTCATGCTAATTGCGTGCTAAATATTGGCACAAAAAAATATTCACATTTCAAAATGGGTGGTGCTGGTGTGATGTACGTCACCGATTCCCTGTGTGTGATGAACGATGATAGTGATAGAATAATACTCGTGTTGAGAAGTTGAGATTGAACAAATATAATACCTAAGTAATATATTTACGAAAAATAATATAATGAACTAGTGAAAAGGCGATCAATATAGTTTATTATACGTGGACGAAATATTGGAGGCTTAAGACCGTTTATTATATAAAATATTTAAATTTATTTAGCTGTCAGTTAACCTATAGCGTGCACGTCTTTTGCTTGACTTTAAGTCTTTAACAGATACTTCTTCAGTATAAACCGTATTTTCAATTAAGTGATTTCAAACAGTACTGTAGCTTTCATTATAGTTCTATCGAATCGCCTGACGTAATCTCTTTGATAATGAAATATTAAATCGACTTGAAAATTGATATATATTATCGTATATTAAATGATTTTTAAACTGCACAATATGGATTCTATCCGTTAATTATTGTTAGAGTTATTAAAATGTGGCCGTTAAGATAATTTTAGCAGCCCTCAGCAGCCCCAAGAACTGGTGTAGTATACGAGATTATACATAATTACAATTCTTTTAGATTATAATATGTTTTTTTTTTTTTAAAAAAAGATGGTATAAGAAACTAGCCGTGAACTTGCCATATATATAATAAAGTTAAAAATATGATATATGAAAGCGTGTAACGAATAAATTCTAACAGGTAGTCCAAGTATACAACAATTTTATACGAAATTTTGGATGGTTAATTTTGAAAACGTCACGGTATATAATAAGCAAGGACAATTATTTCTCGTATCTATAATAATTTATAGCGGCAGTTTGATATGTGGAATTTATTAGAAAAAAAGGAATAATAATATTATGTTATTACTATCGATAGAAATGGAAGTACGATATAAGCAATTTATATAAAGTACCATTTCTGTAATATTATTATTCGGTTATTATAATATTGTCGTGAATATCGAATAATATACGACTGCATAATCTTCGGTTTTATATTATATAGGTCATCTGCAGGTCGTTGAAACGACAAACTGACGAACGAACGAGAAAGTCAACGAGACTTACACGTTTTGCGGTAACGCGATAATATTTTTCAATTAATTTTTACTACCTACCGATTATTGTGCGTATAATACGAATAATGTTATATTGTCTAATTAACGCGTTAAAAAAAAATATGTGCGATGTTTATTATATAATTTATAAGACTATAAGACTTAACGAGTTATAACACATTACGATAAATACGTCGAAGAACTCGCGTCTTACGTACAAATATTGTAATAATATACGTATAAATTAAACGAATAAATAAAAATACCATCGGAAATCGAATAATATTATCAAAACGGTAGAATATCTCGTATTTTTCGATGACATATTGACATTTAACCAACCGCGGTTATCGAAGATAGATTTCGATTATATTATATCTATTACCGTTCGTATATAGACACGCCAGAACTTCTAAAAACGATCGGTTTGGAAATATTTTGTTTTACACGATTAACGTACAAATTGTACGAGTATAACTTGCGTTAACCTAACGTTTCGCGTTACTATTATAAATAATATTATAAATTTATAATCTAATAATAATTTATAGGTTATAATTTGAGATTGGACTGGGAATCGAACGTTAGATAACACCTGTTGTTTAACGAGTATAAAATGTATAATAACAAAGTGTTATTTTGTTTAGAAATAATAATAATACGTATTATATATTATTATTACGATAGGGCGACGAGTGGAAACGTCTGACAACAGATTTATAATAATATTATCGCGTATTATTACAATAACTTATTTATCGTATAATAATAGTTTCACACATAACATTATATTATTATTACCTATACGTGCAATGATAATAATAATAATAATAATATTATTATTATTATTATTATTATTATTATTATTATTATTATTATTATTATTATACGCGCGTCGTCATCGTCCGATTTAAATATAAAAACAATAATAATCGTTCATCCGTTGACGAGTATCGCGACGGTGGCGGCGAGTTTGATTGATATACGGGAAAACGAACATAATGTAATATTGTTATAATGCATATTATCCGAAAAGATTTATGCGCGTATATCACATCGTATATATACGACCGTGGTATAATATATATAATGTATAAAATAAATATTATACATTTATACCGCGTATATACACACGCCGCCGTCGGGTATCATTTATTATAATAATAATAATAATAATATATTATATATAAATAAATAACGTAATTATTGCACATTCGGTTTGGCTTAAGTATACCTGTAACGCGGTAATTGGTAATACCTCGCGCGAGTGTGGCGTATATATGTATTATATATCGTCGTTGGAGTCGAACGTTTTTCGAAACGCGTTTATTTTTCATTTTTCGTGTCCGCCGTTTCCGATGATCGACGACTTGTTACTTGTGTACACAGATTATATACGCAATATAATATTACGTATATAAATAAAATATTATTATACGCATCCGACGAGCGTGTAACAATTATAATAAATTGGATTCGTGCACGATAATATTATAATATTACTCGTGAAAAGTATCTATACTGGCCACGTGTGTGCGAAATCATTAACGAACGAACGGATTAACAAATATTATTAATTCATTGTTATATACCTATTACCAGGTATAATAATTTATTATGATATGCCGACGGAATAACCATTTTCTGTATATGGTTATCGTACACGGGCGCTATTCTTTTGGCCATCCGATTAATTCGCACGAAAGTTTGATTATTGCAGTTATTAGGTCACGCATAATACGTTAAGACGTCTTAAGGACGCATAAGATATTTTATCGAGTCCATATCGATACATTGTTATTCACGAGAAATGTTTAAAAAATAATCTAACGGTTCCCAATCTTTCGTATACGTATACGTTTTGGGTGTTCTGAACACGCGCGAGTTTACGACGCACTGTTGACATTTAAAGGTTCCTGAAAAATCGTATGCTTACGTCTAATCGTTTTTATTTGTTTAATTTTAAATTCAACGAGTCGAGAATAAGTTTTTGTTTTTTTAAATATTATTAATTATATATTCAAATATAAAATTATTGTACAATCGAGAAAATAAAGCGTCGAATTAAGTCCGTTTAGAAATCGAAGATTATAAAAGCACGCTCTACGAATGAGAGCTTTCTTATAACTTGTTTTAAATTAATTTATTATGATAAATAAATAAATAATTATTATTCTTGCCCGCGTTTAAGCCGAGATTTAATACGGTCAAATACGACAGCGTAATAAATTATCAATATAATATGCATAATAATATAATATATTATGTTAACGATAAATAATTTTTTTTTAAAATTTATCTCGCTTTGACCGAGACGAATTGCGCGATTTTTAAAATACGCGTGACAATATTTTAATATTAATTATTACAATATAAATCCACAAATTTTATTATAATAATTTATTCGTTTGACGCAAAGTTCATTTATATAAAATTATAAACTCGCGCCATTTGTTTATTTCATTTTCATTATAACAAATAACGCGTTGTCAAATTTTAATTTATAATATAAAAAAATAGTAAAAAAAAAAATAATAAAAAATTGAATTGAATTTTTATCTTTATATTTGAATAAGTTAAAAAAATCGTACGTTTATAGCAAATAAAATAAATTGTATTATAATATAAAATTGGAAATGTACGCACAAATCCGTTGTCCAAATAAATATAATAAATATTGTATTCTTTTAAAGTACCGCTTCGAACCGCACGTATAATTTGTCAATATTGTTACAGGTATATACCCATAAAATATATTACGAGTATATTTTTAATAATTTACAACGCATAATATTATAATATATTATTATATGTGAATAACGGTGTAAAAATTTTAAGGTGGCATATATAATAATATATTAATATATCGACACGTGGTTATTCAAGGTTATAAACCTAACAATAACCTAAATTATAGGTTAATAACGTGATAATGTTATCATTATTATAAATATATTAGTATGCGAAATTATTCAGAAATTTAATGCTCGTTATTATTAAAAGCAATGCAACGTTTAAGATATACCTAAAATGTATAACTAAATATTAACAAATAATTTATATCAAGTATTCTTAAATAATATATTTATTTATTTTAAATTTATAATATAGATTATATTTAAAATTAATTTATCAGATTTTATATTGTAATATAAAAATAATTAATAATAATAATAAATAAAGAAATTATATATTTATTCGAACGCTAATTAATTATCATATTTTATTTAAATAAAATTGTACTCGATAAGAGTATAATTCAAAAATCATATTTTTTTTTTTTTTTTTATTTATAATTTTAAAGTACCAAGTTATCAATATATTAGAACGTTAATGAAATTTGTTTGAAATTATTACGAATCAAAAGTAAATTGTTCTTCGTATTATGTGCATAAAGTATATGACGTATATACCTAATATTTTTATATTATTCATAAAACAATTATTAAGGTAGCCTATAATTCTGAAATTTGAATAATACGAGTATAAATCCAGCAATCTAGAATCAATAATCTATAGTTCTATACTGTTTGTCGAGTTTAGTATATAAGTTATTATTATATAATAAATTTAGAAAATTTAATGAGTGACACGACAAATGTTTTTGGAAATGGAAAATGTATATAGTAAGACAGTAAGTACACGTGGTTGGGATGCGTTCTGTGAGAAATAAAAAAAAAAAAAAATTGCAAAATTTGCCCTTTATGTGCGATTCAAAAAAAAAAACATATTACCAAAAGTATACGTAATAATGATTAAAATCGTGTTTCTTTTACATATTATTGGAATCGACATTTAATATCAATTTATTATATATTTTTTCTCGAACCTAACGCGAACCATCAAGTAATATTATTAATTATTACATTAATTATTGTAATATAATATCATATATACGAATAATATTATAATATTTGAAGTTAATATTTCGACGTTGAAGTTGGTTTTGTACTCGCTGCGTCTGACACACAGTCGTCATACTTTCTTTCAAGAACAATATTGTTTATCACAATATTCTAATAATATGTTATTTATCACACATTGATAAAATTGCGTATATTGATAAAAAAAGATATACGAAAATATATAATAATCTTTCGACCGACTGCGTATATATTTATACTTTTATACAAATACAATTCGTACGATAACACAGCTACAGTAATATAATAATAATAATATTATTATATTATTTCTTATAAGTGTTTATGCAATCAGGGCCGTATTTAGGGGGGTGCAACGGGTACAATTGTACCGGGCGGTAAATTTTTAGGGGCGGCTATAGTATATAAATACTCCAACATAATAAATACGCCTATTTTTGAAACAGTAGTATATGAATAATCGTACATTTTCTTAGAAAATGATTATTCATATACGAACGCCGTTCTAATGTTTTAAGAATATGCCCATGGGGCAGGGGCGTCCCTGGCCCACGTTTTAGGGAGGGGCGATTTTGAAATAAAACTTTTTATTGAAAAAATTCATGTTTATTTTTATTAATAAATTGCATTACATATATCTAAAGAAATATTTTTTTAAAAAAAACACTATTTAAAATTACTACAAATAAGAAATAATATTAAAAAAAATGAAAAACAATACATACCTACTAATTGTTTAAACATCACTTGCATTTTATCTTTATATTATTGTAATTTGTAAATCACATTATATCTCATATTTGTAATAAATATAAAATATGTACGAGACGACACTACGACAGTATATGATGCACATGCAATGAACATTTACGTAGTAGATATAAATAATTTGGTATTTCACTATTTCAACTGATATACTCGTACAGTCGTACTATAAAAAATTAATGTATGTATTCGTAAAGAAATATTATTAAAAATAATAATATTAAGAATAATTTCATGTATTAATAATTATATAAATATCATTAAAAAAATCCAGGGGGTGGCGATCGCCTCGTCGCCCCCCTAAAATATCCCCTTGCCATGGGTGAGGGGGGGGGGTGAACAATTTAATTTGTACCGGGCGCCAAAAACTTGAATACGGCCCTGTATGCAATCGTGTATAATATTAAATTAGTATATTATACGGCATAAAATATATAATATTATTATTGTATAATACACGAAAAACAGATAATGACAATCTAACGTAGAATAATACTGTTTATTTTTATGTTATATTGTCGTTATAAAAATATAACTTATATTCATATTATTATATTACAGTGTATTCCGCTTATCAAAAATATTGTTTTAATTTATGTATTTATTTATTGTATATTTTACTTATCACAACTCGTACGTATTGTGATATTATTATTATTATTATTATTATTATTATTATTATTATTATTATTATTTATGTTGGAATGAATATGATTTTACCGATATAATCATTTTATATATTGCATTATAAATTGTCAGTCGAGACGGTTTCGCATCGTGATAACAATATATTATTATATGATATGACAATAATCGCGAAATGCAATAAGAGTACCTTCATTTTTTTTTTTTTTTATAATTACAATAATAATATCGTTATTGAAATCGTTCAAAGCGAAACGACGGCCAACGCAAAAAATTTTATGAAAATCCCACGCACGTTTTTGTGATGGTAGCCAAATATTCTTGTAGACGAACGCGCGTACGATTTTCTATCTCCGAACTTCCGAAGGCGTAATTCGATATTTCGATTTGACCGTAATATGTGTACGGTGTGCTCACGAAAGTATATTATAATAATTTTATGTACAGCATATATCCAACGAATTAATAATAAAATTATAGAAAAACAAAAAATAGTCATAAATAATAATATGCGTTTTAATTAGCCGGCGAGAAGACTGATTTAGTGACACGTATCGGCTTATAAATTATTATTCCATCGATAATAGCTTAAAGTCATTATCATATTATAATAATATACGAAACGAGTTTGATCCGTTTTCGACCGCACAAAACGCAACTGTCTTTCGCCGGCAACGCGTTCTTCGAAACCGTTTGAAATTCAACTTTTTCCTTACGCCGCCGCCGTCTTTGACCGTCGTCCGTCGTATACGACTAATTTCGTTCGCGCGATAATTAAAATCAATCCGTTTCTATTTTTAAATTCTGACTTATCGAGATAATGTTAATATTTCATATCAACGCATTATAACATATAGTTGTCGCCATTTAATATTATAATGTTTACGCATATTTAGGAAAAAAATATGAAAACTAAGGACTAAGTATAGAATCAATAGTATAATATTAAATATATTCTAAGATTCTAAGAACTACAGAAAAAAAAAGATTTGGATTCAGTAGTCGGAAAGAGAGTTTTACTCGTAAATAAAAAAAATATTGACAACGTTACAGAGTATAAAATATAATAATATGATTTTATTTTGAATATATTTTTCTTCGGAGGAAATTAAAATATTCTGTTAATTTTTCGGTCGATGCCTTTCTCCCATGAGGAGGAAGTCGCTTTATATATTATAAACGTTACACTAATACACTTCCTCGCGGGTCTGCGAACGGATGAATAATAGAATGAATTACAAACACAATCGCAGGATGTTGTGTAACTATATATCGTTTGCCCGCGGCTCGTAATCGATTTACTAGTTTAAACGATAATAGTGTAATATAATAAATTAATATAATATTGATCGTTTGGTGTTGAAATTCTCACGAAAAGTTGATCGAATATTATAATATACTTTTGTCCGTCTGTACATTGTAAAACACCCGATATAGGATATTATGTATTTATATTGTAAATAAATCTTTATAATTTCATAAATCGATTCTTATTGATTATTGTTTTTTTAATACTTTTTTTATAATTATTGATAAAATCATAACAAAATAATAATTTATAATATCCTATTGAACTCGTTAGTATAAGACACGTGGTATAATAAACACGGTATATAATGGGACAGCCGGTCAGCCATGGTGTCGCTACAGCAAAGTTTCTATAAAATAGAATTAATTATCATTTCATTCAAAATCTAAACCAAGTATAACATTATTATTATTATTATACGCTTAGGGAATAGAAACGTATTTTTCGTATCGTTAAAAACTAAATAGGTTTGAATTTATTAATTTATACGATATATTATGGATACACGTGTTGGTAATTTTACGAAAGATTTGCACTTTTTTCGTCGAAATTCCTCGACATCTTGCACTCTTCGCCCGCGAAGACGTGTTCGTATTCGTATATAATTATAATATTATATTTCTCCACGTGAATAATAATAATAATAATATTTAGAACAACGACAGTCGTGTAATGGCCGTTACAATATTTTGTCGCACACAATGGAAATGTCGAAATAAATCCGCTCGTGATTTATATAACAATAATTATTATTATTGCCGTTGTCGGTAAAATATTATATTATTATTATACAGCAGGTACAACACCAGTTATTAACATAATATTGTGTACGGTGTTAAACGCGCGAGTGCGACGTGTTTTTCTTTACATTTTTTTTTTTTTTTTTTTTTAATGTCCTAACGGTAACGTAAAAATAATAATATAACGTCGTATATAATAATAATAATAATAATAATAATAATAAAATAATAATAATAATATCATAGTGAGTAAACGTCGACGACAGATGAGAAATTTCCCGCAATAGGAGTATAATAATATTATAATATAAAATATATTACATTGTTCCCGGTGATTTTTCACCATTATTAAAACATCATAATTTAAGATTTTCCGTTGTATTTTATGCATATCCAAAGGACTAATATTTATTGTGACATAGAATCCAATGTTTTTAATTTTTGAAAAAATATTCGCACAGCTCTATCGCATATTACTAAAAAAACAAAAAAAACTATACATATAAAATTAAAGAAGCAATCTTTTTACGCAAATCTTCAATCTTTTTATCTTTTTTCTTTTTTTATTTTTTTTATTTTTTTTTATTTTTTTATCTTTTTTATCTTTTTTATTTTTTTTAATCTTTTTATCTTTTTATCTTTTTTTCTTTTTTTTTTTTTTTTTTTTTTTTTTTTTTTTTTTTT
>JAIUCT010000023.1:5817327-5840579 GCA_021307375.1 Tetraneura akinire
TTATTATTATTATTATTATTATTATTATTATTATTATTATTATTATTATTATATGTGTAATCTATAATGTCAGTCAATGCTATACGGACTTGAATTATTAATAATTGTCCTATTCCTACATAATATATGCCTCTTTAAAATACGAATATATTATGTGATATTATTATAAAATATGCACGCACCATCTGTGTGTGTGTGATTGTTTGGGTTTCCTGTCGGCCGAAATGCCCCGAAGACCGTGCATTATAGTAAATTAATAATATATTATTATGTATATAATATTGCACAAACCGTCGTCGTCGCGTGAAGTCTCTTCTTAAAAATATTATCATGGTGTTTCGTCTGCGCGCTAAACGACGAAATCTATTATAATATATAGGTACCTATTATATAATTCAATTTATTATTTTTTTTCCCTCCGCCCAAACGAACAAACGATCAATCGATTTTGCAACGATTTTTTTTTTTTTATATACCTACCTAATATTATTATGTCTCAAAATTTTGTAAAATTTTGATTTTAATATTTTCAAATATTGCAAATTCTGTAATATACTTATATAAGTTACCTATATTTTTTCTACGAGTTCAATATTAAAGAGTTGATTATATAATTCAAAAGTAAAAAAATTTAATTCGAATTAACATAAAATTAACAATCAATATTATATTAATTAAAATTATTAGAATCGATAAATACTCGAATAATCGCATTTAAATATAAAATAAATTAAATTAACACTCTCATATTCAATATATGACCTTTCTTCGACCAATTATTAATTTAAGTTCGTTTTTTATGCCTTATGGAGCATTATTATACTTCTTTATTAGCTTATCGCGTTAATCGTTTGTCGGATTGAAAATTTATTATTTTCACCCATATTTTCTATCTTATATTATATGATCTTTAATTCATAAGAAACGTTATTCTATACTTCATAACGAAATAACTAATTTTTGTATTGATTATAATCATACAAAATGTAATATCGACTATAATATAATTAATGTGTTGTGTTTATTTCATAATAAAATATTCTGAATAGGTATAGTGAGCGATAAATATATTATATTATATTATTATCCAACTTAGATTAGACAATATTATGTAAAATATCTAGGAAATATATTATACGTTATATTTTATACTAAATTATTATTATTTTTTTTTTTTAAATTCGACCGTCAT
Source organism: Tetraneura akinire (assembly GCA_021307375.1). Taxonomy (NCBI): domain Eukaryota; kingdom Metazoa; phylum Arthropoda; class Insecta; order Hemiptera; family Aphididae; genus Tetraneura; species Tetraneura akinire. The sequence goes on from JAIUCT010000023.1 coordinate 5,818,520, forward strand.
TTGATAAAATGCCTACAGGCGCATTATAATAATATATAATATAATGACCGAATTATAAATGTTACCGGTATAACAAATACACTTGTAAAGGTGTTGGATAATATGTTGTTATTTATATCCTCATAATCGTGTCATATTATAAGAATATGACGTTTTAGACGTCTTATGGAGTCTATTTGAGCAGGTTCAAATAATTTGCTATATTATGTACTATCATATTATTATATACCTATAAAATGTAGAGTACACATGTAACGTGTCCCTCAGATTTATAGGTTAGGAATAATTGATATTTAAAAACTCAAAAAAATCATATTTCAAATATCTGCACACGAATATCTTCCATTGTTATCTGTATTAATGTATTCCGATAATATTTTATGTCTAGGACACATGTATACAAATTGCGAGTGTGTCATCATCATAATATAATACAAATTTTACAATATATATATATATATTTTAATACTTCCTAAATTTAATTATTAAAATTAATTTAAAAAATTATAAATTAATTAATTAAATTTATTAAAATGTATATTATTTTTGATTTAAATAGATCCATAGGCAGGTATATGGTATCGAAAAAGAATTAACATTTTGTAAATAATAATAATAATAAAAAATAAGAAATCTAATCCTTTTTGTTAGGAAATTATAAGTATTTCACATGTATAATTAACATCATTCGTATATTGTTATCATTAATTGATCGCGATTTATATTATTTTATACGAGTATTTGAATAGTTATACAGATATATTATGTTATAAGTTAAAGTTTAACTTTCCTAAAAATATCTCGCGGTCCAATTTTTCTTTTTAAATATATAGGAACAGATAAAATATATGATTATTTTTTAAAAATAATAATAAAAAAAAAGTAGGTATACTCGTAGGTAGACTCTTCTATATGGAAGTTTTGAATTCTTCGTAATTTTCATTTTTATAAGCAATTCGTATTTTTCTATAAACGGTCATAAAATCATAAATATTTTATACTGGTTTAAATAACATTTCCGTATACTTGAAATAAAAACTTACATAATTTCATGTTTCAAGTAATTATTACGTACAGGTATATATAATATAGTGAGTACCTACTTATTAAATATTTACATTTTTTTTTTTTTTAAACTATTATTATACAACTGAAAATTATATACGATATTACAAGTACCCTGTAATAATATAGAATATTTTAGCCAATTTATTTGATTGTTTCAACAATATTATTAGATAATAGTTATTCTTATTATAATTACTATTATATTAGGTATACGCGTGATATCTATTAACATTTCAAACACGATATTGTATCATTACACCGTTTAAGTATACATTTTATAATTAATTAATTTAAAATATATTTTTTTTTTTTATCATTTATATGTATACAATATGAATGTGACCCGTTATTCTTGAGAACCTTGTGTGTATAATAATAATATATACATTATATACGTTTTTGACCTAATACGAGTTGCTTATATCCAATTTCTATGATTACATTACATACTTAAACAGGTTTTTTAATAATATAATATTTTGCAATTATTATGATATGTAGAATATTGTACGGGATATCATACGGAATCAGAAAATTTATATTATTTAAAAAAAAAAATACACACACGAACGCACACATTTGAATATAGATTGTAATCAACAGGAAATTTAATTCGTACAATAAATTACAATCATTTCAGATTCGCGCGTGTCAAATATTTTTTTTTTAAAAAAATTCTCTTTTGAATTTTTAATTGTCCACGCGCATACATTTATTATAATAATATACATATCGATTGTAAAAATTAATACGTATGTGATTTAAATAAACGTTAATTTTACACGGGTATAATTATATAATATAAATTATGTTAATCGAACGAATTTAATTTTAATATATAATAACTATACTTTAATGTATTTCGTTAAAATCTGACCTTACTTTTAAATTTAAGTATATAACTACTAATTATTATTAAAAAAACATTATAACAATAGTCAATAATATAGTTATTGGAAAAAGAATAATAATAAACACAAATATAATATATAGTTATAAAAAACGATTATTCGGATTGTTTCATTGCATATTATATTAGGTACATATAGTGTATTTATATGCTAATGAAATCTTTGCATACCTAACCTAATAATATAGTCTTATTATAATTTTATGTAATTATAATTATAATAAAAATAATATATTTTATCTCTACTGAAAATCTACATATATTATGGATCATATTTCTGATTTATGAACGTCATTTGCTAGTTTCGTTTATGCGATGCTAGTTTTGTCAACGCGACGTATCCATCATATTATAATACGTGAGATTCAATTTCCATTTCTATATGCGGTATACTTATAAATCAATTTTCTTACGTATGAATATTACATAACCCGTAAAAATAATGTTAAGTATTAAAATATTCGTATATACGAGTATATAGGTAGATTTAATTTAACTGGTTATTATGTTTATGGTATATCTATGTAACCGTGCATTTTTATTATATGCACTGCACTATGCGTTCGTGTCGTAGGTATAGTGTAATAATAATAATAATAATAATAATAATAATAATAATAATAATAATATTGTATACCGTTGTAAGTACACGATGATCGGTTCATTTGAAGAAATTCTAAGAAGTATAATTAAGTAAGACTTGTTAAAATGGCACTTCGAGTCATTTTAATATCGACGCGTGACAAATAATATAGTACTGTTATTCTAATCACTCTCATGTTTATTGGCATATTTTTCTGATTTGTTTATTATAGGTACCTACTTATTAGCACTTATTTTTTCTTCATTACCTCAATAATATAATGAAAATAATTATTATTTACGATCAATTAATTATAAATATAAAATAATATATAATATTGTACAAATTATTATTATTATATTCTATACCATTTTTGAACGTTATTAAAAAACCTTTAATTTTATGGGTTTCGTTATATGCAAAACAAAATATGCTCCGCGATCTGCAAAACCATACGAATTGGATAAGATTATAAATTCAAAACTAATATAAGGAATTTGAATGTATATTTTCAAAGTAACAAACTTCAACAAATATTATAAACTAAATTGATGTAAGTGAGCAATAATTATTTTAATATTATTTTCAAAACGTTATAATTATAATTTTAAACAATTCAAATTTCTTAATAAGTTTAAGAAGAATGATTTATTCTCCGGAACTTCCAGTACTTCTACCCTAGGGGAAACGATCATCGATCATAATTTATTGCTATTAGTCGATTGAGTTATTGAACATGTATGAAAGGAACTTGTATTATAAATTCATAAAAGTAAGAATGAATTTTTACCACAAATAATCATAATATGAATGGCTTAAAAATATTTAAATTTGATAATTTTTGATGGGTCGCTAATATTGTTAATTAATTACAATAAGGACAGAGTTATATTTTGTGTTAAAAAAAAAAAAAATAAAAATATGATTTGTATTTAATAGTATACAATATAGTTTTAATATTTATAATTATAAAAAAAAATTTGAATGCCTGAATTTATTATAGAAAAAATAAATAATATTATTATATTATTTATACCTACTCGTTTACTTTTTCTGTTTGGTGGTGATGGTTATCAATTCGTTATCAAACCAATTGGAAATTTAAAGGTTGCATTTATGACCAAAAAAAGTTGTGAAACACGTTGACACGAATCATAATAATAAAATATAGATCAATTTTACGACTATTTTATATTTAAATATAAAAACACGGATCTTTCGAGTAAACCTATATATCATATTATCGTAATTATTTTTCTCGGAGTGATAATAAAACGGCGATAAAAGTAATGCGCGCGTTGCTCGTATAAATACTTATCTAACCATTCCATTTATAAGAACGATGCGATTGGTAATATTTATATAATTTAAAACCAAAAGCACGCGAGTTTTTACGACTTTTCGAAAAAAGTTTTCAGAAACATTTCACATCGCTAATAATCATAATATTATTATGCCATCCAGAGTTTACAACTGCACGCAAATTATATTATTTTATACTTGTTGCACGACAAAACCAGCTATGACGTCTGTATAATAAAGGCGCCTACGCGTACGTTATAAAACGATGAAAATTAGAGTTGCTCAAAAATGTCGCAATATACTTTCATTTTGACGTGGTATTGGCTTTTATGATTTTCTCGTAAAAATTACGAGTAATAATGAGCAGGTAATGAAATTTATGCGAAAATTCCATAATATGTTTTCAATATTACCGAATACCTGCAAATATTATATTTGCGACATAGTGTCGATCTTTTTTTTTTTTTTACCAAAGTTCATATAGGTACCTATACAGAATAATTTTATTTCATAAGTATAAAAAGCAAGGGAAGGGATACTCCTGCCGCAGGAATATAGGTGTACAAATCATAGTGTTTAATTTTAATTAGAATTTGAATGTAATGACAAACCAATGCATTCAAAAAACGATTCTGAGCGAAGTTCAGACAGATAATGTAGGTATTGATTAAAATGTTGACATTTTTTTTATTAATATTATTTAAAACGCAAAATTTTATCACACATAAGGGACTATATAGATGCACATATAATACATAAATGAACATCCTATAAAATTTCCAAGTCTCTAAGTTCAATATAAATGTATATAAAATCCTTTGTCCCCTAAACGCCCCATATCTGATAGAACTTCACTCAAAATACTTTTTTCGAATGCGGTGGTTTATCATTGCATTCAAATTCTAATTAAAATTAAACACTATGATTCGCACACTTGTATCCTTGCGGTGGGAATATCAACTCTTCTTTTTTATACTTTAAACAGCTATATAAAAAAAAAAAAAAAAAAAAATCGTAAATGTAATAATTAACAATTAATTAAAACTGAGGTAAATAAAATGAATTTAAACTTTAATAAAATTTTTGTCAATTTTATTTACCTAACATTATTGTAAAATATTGTAATATAATAAGTAAAATCCATATAAATACTATAAATATTGATTTTACTGAAATTTCAAATGTAAACATAATATGCTGTTCATGAAAATCGAAGCATTATTTCGGGTAGTAAAAGTGTCTTCAGACATAAAAACAAAAAAAAATACAGATAATTGTAAAACCAATACATCTTTCGCTTTGCTCAGAATCTAAAATCTAAATAATAAATAATATACTACATATATATTATACTAGCTGACCTCAAAAATTATATTTATATAAACAAACCAAAGTTAATAATAATGGTGCCGGGCAATTAAAATCATAATTTCTATAAACAAACAGAATTTAACAAAACGCTATCTATTGAAATCGACGTCAGTTTTCGACCGTCTTACAAGAAGGACCTCGACTGAAGACTAGTAAAGGAATATTTCAGTGCCGATACCGAAACGGTCATGACGTGGCGATTCGATTAATAGACGGATTGGTTCTTACCAGGGGTTTTGCCACCTAGTGTCCTTGCTGACACTCGAGGACAATAACAGTCATTGATGAATGGGTGGCCAATACGACAACAGTCGTCCCGTCGCACACATACCTAATTAAAAATCGACAGATGAAAACAGACGGTTTTCCGCCATATATGGTGGCCACTAAAAATATATCTTATATGAATAAATGCTGGCCAATTAAACCAAAATAAAATAAAATGATCGAAATCGACGTTTATCGGCTTTTAATGGTTCTGCAGAAAGGACGTCGACCAGAGATTCCAGAAAGTTTAATCAGTCCCGAACAAATGGAACCAGCGATGGTCCCGTCTCATTTCTCGACATCGAGGTCCATCCTACAGCAAGTCTAGGGTTATTGCAGTTGCCACAACATCTCAGCAAGGATACACATTGTTTGGCGATCAGATTGCTGTGATAGTAGTGCCGCAATGACGGAGACAACGGAGTCGTCTTACATGAATAGACACGATAATTAGAGCGGAGGGTAGTCTTTTTTCACAGTAAGTGTACCTAGAACGTAAATGAATTTCATATTAACGCTTTATATTTTGTGTATAAATATTTATTATATTCATAAATATAGTTATTCATCATAAATAATAAAAAAAAGTGGTTAATAAATCTATAAATACTATAGGAAAAAAGACTTCCATCTGGTTAAACGGTAATGGCGAGTCAGCAGGGAGAGGATGATACCTAGGACTGAGGATAGATAACAAAGAATAAAAGAACAAAGGATATAAAACAGAGGATAAAAGATTGGAAGTCATCAAGAAAGAAGAGTGCTTCGAAGCGTTCGTGTGCTCCGCTTCGAAGCACATTATGAACATATTCACGGCGGTATGTTTCGTATTATTTATTAATATTTATATAATATTTTTTATATTTTATATTTTATTATAATAATTCTTTACTTTAAAAAAGAACAATTGTATTAACGCGCGAAATATGTATTTTAACTTTTGGACACGGTCAGTTCTGTGTCCGAAAGTCCCTCTAGAAGACGCGTTGGGAAGATCGCAAGACATCACAGGATACTTCAGCACACCTCAGTACCTTAGGGCACCTCAGACATGACATCGCTCAAGAACATTATTTAGTTTAACCAGATAGGAGCTGTCGGTCTATTCGAATCAAGTATACGCATTTTTATTAATTCATTATTATATAACTAGTGGAAATTAAAAAATTTTCCTTTTCTAGTGACGACTTGATCTCCGATGAGCATTAATAGGTAGCAATGAAACTAACCGCTATCCAGCATTTAGCTATGACTCTCCAAACGTTGTGTTTTGTCAGTGTTATTACATGTGGTGTATACTCGTGCATAACCAAATAACCCTGAAGTGAAGAATTATGATAACATAAATGATAATATTATTTAGTGGATATCTTCTACCATCAGTATCAGTTTTGTTATGTTTTTAAATTTTTATTATTGTTATTCATTTATCTGTAATACAATTGTTTTTTTTAAATATACATAAATATATATATTTTCATTTTTGATTATTTTACGATCTTTTATAATTTTACATAAATATTTAATTTATATGTTATAAATAATTATATAATAAATGAACGCATTTTACGTGACTCGACATTTTACTAACAAATATTATTTATTCTTATAGTTATATTAATTTATTTTAAAGTTTCTAGAAAATAAATAATTGTAAAAAAAAAAAGAGCTGATATCCTGACGTAGCCGTAGGGATACATGTGTGTAAATCATAGTGTTTAATATTAATTTTTATTGTAAAAGTATATTGAATAATAATAATAATAATATGGATTCTAAATCGTTTAAACTAAAAATATTAACTTTAAAAAGCTATAAAAAAATTGAGACTAGGGATTTCTCTAATATTTTTATATGATGTAAAGTAATATGTAAATATACATCATCAGTAAAATTTTCAAACCTCAATGCCAAAAATTGCCAATATTATCAAACACTAGTTGAATTATCCGTCTTTGCCGGGTTTAAGTATAAAGATGTATGTAACCTGTTTATGTGCCGTTTTTTCATCATTTTTTGGTAGTTTGTTGTACCGCTTAGAAAATTGAGTGTTTAATAATTTATTTATTACTTATTATAAAACTAATTTTTTTCCCCATTTTTTTTTTTATTTGTATACACTATAAATCGAATATTCATTACGTTTCCAATGGTATAAAGTTAATAAATTTATAATTATTTATCAAAAAAAAGAAAAAAAAATTATAATTATACAGTATATAATACTATACTATATAAATAATACGAAATTAATTCGTATTTTTTTTTTTTTTTTAATTTATACCGACACTGCATGTATTCATTATAATATCAGTATAAAATAGGTATTATAAATTCATACATTTTATTAATAAATATATTACGTTGAAAAAAAAAAAAGAAAAAAAAAGAGAGGGTTTGAGAATGAAATAGATACATTCTACGACATGTAAGTCGATACGCTACAGCTGACATAATATTATGATCATTATAATATTACATATTTTATTATATCCGATCCTTGTGTAATTTTACCGAGATGACTTTATTAAAAGTGGCAATCTATGGATACGCGATGATGTTGTTGTCATATAATATTATTACACTCGTGGACCAATGGTGAATATATAATATAATAGTTGTACGTTGTACCTATATAATATGTATTTTAAATAAACGACACGACGTTATAAAATCATTTTAATCGTACATAATACTACACTTAATATATTATCGTCGTCCTCAAATGGAATACATTATATATTATAATATTATATTATGATATTTACCAAAACTGGTAAATATAACGCGTATTTTGATAATAATATTGAATTGAATTAAAACAAAAAATAAAATATGTATGACTGTAACAGTTTTTTTTTTTTTTATTTATAAAACTTATAAATTATATAATTTGTAATATAATTTTCTTTTTTTGATTCTCATAGTGGCAATAAAATATTGAAAAATAATAACAGAAATCATTTGTTAAAAACTTCACCGTCACAAGGTTCTCATGTCCCTAGAACCGCTCATTTAAATTATTTTCATCAAACCCAGGGCTTCGATTATGTTATAGATTTGTGTTGGATTGTGCCATCCGTCCCGCCGTTTGTGCTGTGTCCTTTCCTAAGTTATAACAAAAAAAAAACTTCATTATTATACAGGTTAGGTTAACCTGTAATTATATGTATGACGCCGTCTCAAGTATTGTGTGGCTATCCTGACTATATCCGTACCAGTATCAGAGCCACACAAACAGATATCAGGTTGGTATTTTTTAGTCCTTTGGGGTGTAGCATAGCCCCATATCTTAAGCGGTATTAAACTACCTATTTACTATAGCATAAACTATTAGCACAATCGAAGCCCTGTGTTTGATACAGAAAAATTTCGATATTGGCGGTGCTGGGGACACGGATATATCGCCACGAACACGATGACTTCGTCGTCGTCGTTGTCATTATGTTTCTTTGTATAAAAAGTAATATATTATAATAAACTCAACCATTTTACAATTGCGGAATATTTTAATTGTTTTTTTTTTTTTTTTTTTTTTAATAAATTTCAAAATAAGTTAAGTAAAAGTTAAGTTAAGTTCAGAAACTTATATATTTGTATTTTTTTATACTTTTATTGCCATGTGAATTTCATCATATTTGTATTACATTTATAGATAATAATTATATAGAATACGAGTTTTGGGTCAACGATAACTTCGCGTCACTAATATAACATGTAAGATTATTAACCGTTGAATTGGTTACCGCGCGTATTTCTTGCAGTAAGTCGAAACGGATTACGCGTAGGTATATAATGTATGTAGGTATAATATAAAGTGCAAACACGAGTGCATTTATTATAATATTATGCACGTATACCGAATGCAATCATGACGTGATATCATACTCGTATTTGCATCATTGTGACTCGCGAATGTTGTCCCATTTGATTGACCAATATGCGTCACCGCGTCAAAAGTTTCACTATATCCGACACATTATAGCGCGTGGACCTGGACGACGTGTACATTTTATTATTATTATTATTTATGTATCGTATATGTGTATGTTATTATCAACGAGGTCGTGCCAAAAGTCGTGGGCAACTTTAATACCGTTTTGTTTCGATGTGTATAATATAATAATAATAATAATAATAATAATATTATTATTATTATTATTATTATTATTATTATTATTATTGTCGTGTTTACTATGAGTTTCGCCCACTTTACTCGTTCATATTACAACGAGTCCCCGTCATAAGTAAATAACAATAATAATATTAATAATATAGACACATCGTCGTATAGAAATATTATTATTATTATTATTATTATATTATCACTTCTACCTAACTGTTCGTATTTATGTTATATTATAATATTATGCGTATATATTATTTTTATGCTTTTTACCCGCGCGAAAAAAATACCCTCGGACGAAATATAATAATAATGTAAAAGATTTACCTGTGAAAATTAACGCATATAAATATAATGCCATAATACGAGTAGGTATAATATACATAATATATTAATATATATACCCATTGTATGCATGGGTAACGAGTGTGTTTTGTCGTTAAAATAACGCGTGTTATACTTTATTCAAATGGAACAAACGAAATTTTGATTCATCGACTTAATACAACGTATATATGTATTATATTATTTTATCTAATTATCTCATGGCGTTGAATTGCAAAGAGGTTCGAAATGTTTATCTATGGAAAGAAAAAACATTGAATTATCACTTCGTATTGTCCTTTTGGCGTTCAATTCATTTTAAATTTTACTTCGAAACGCATCAAAGATACACAATCAGGAGATTTTCAAGAGACCAAGCGATTACTTCGAATTTTTAATAGTATTTAGTATAAGTATATAATATATTTTTACAAATTAATACGATACGAATTATATGTGTAAATTTGATAAATATATATATTATATTATATACGATTTAATTGACAATATTTTAGAAGTAATATATTTGTTTTTCTCATAATATATATTTTATTAATTTGTTCGATTTTCCGTATATAGAAATAATTCTGTTATAAAATAATATTTTTGTTTCCCAATCGGGTCGATTGTGATTCGTTTTAATCCTATATCGTTTAACATTTACAAAATTATAACGATATGATGTCCACACGAAATGAAAAATATTTAAAAAAATTCAATCTAAAAACACGCGAATTATACGTACAAAATATAGAAATAGATAAAACATATCATAATATGTAATAATAATCTAATTACGTGCGTACAACTGGATAATAATGTTATTATAATGATACGCGGATTAGTGGCTGATACAGAAACTTCTGGGAGAGTGCGTTTAGATTAAATATTAATAATTATTATTATTTACATTTGAAATTCGAAATGAAACACGGTTAATAATATTATTAGCCTATATTATTATTTACTAAGCCATATACTCGTTTGATATTTTGTCGTATTTATGTCTGCAGGACACGTCTAATAATATTAATATAACATAAATACATAATGTAACAATATGTGATTATAGAAGAATTATATTTTTCCTCTTCGTCAGATTAACCAAGCACACGTTATCATGTTATGTCCCTATATTCGTGCTTATTCGTATAATACGAATAACGTAACGCGAGATCTATTTTATTTTTCGTTCATTATCATTATAATGATGATAATGATCATCGTCGTAATTATAAACATACCTCACATCATGCTACATGTATAACATTATTATAATAGGTGTTATTTAGGGCGGTTCGGTAGTATTTTGTCCCGAGGCAGTAGCGGAAACGAAATTTCGACTACCGATGCGCGATTCATATATTATAATATTATACACATCACTCCGTACGAAATATTATTATTATTATTATAATAATATCATAGAATACATTTTCCCCTCCGTGCGCGCACGGTCTCGTGGACCGTGGTATTGGTATATGAAAAAAAATTTAAACCAATTACCGCGCTGTAATCGATACGATGTTTTTAGATAATTATACGGTACCCGTGCGAGCAGAGTCCGAGTTTAGTCGCGTCGAAATTGGAACGATCCGCGCGTAACGATTTATGGCGATCACGCGGCACATAATAATAATAATAATAATAATAATAATAATAATAATAATAATAATAATAATAATAAAAATAATACTGTACTTTTGCAGTGTAATATATTATAGTGAAAATAATTTATAATACAAAAACTATTGTAAATATAATTACCGAAATATTCTCTTGTGTTATGAAATACGAATATAATATGAGAAAAAATAAATTTTTTATTAAAAATAAATCACTCGTCGCTGTTTTTATTAATTTTAAACGGATATATTATAATATTATTAGGTACAATGAAAACATATAATATAAAATAATATTATGTAATACCTGAATTATAAAATAATATTATGTAATAGCACCAAAAATATTTTTAGTCTTATTATTATTTTCCGCATAGTAATATTTTCATCTATTCCTTATATAGGTACAAATTAAATCACTAACGAGTTTGGAAACATAAACGGTTTGAGTTGAATTATATAAAATAACTATTACATTTTAATATATATAAAATACATAGGTAATATTATTATGGGTAAAATTAATTAATTATTTTAATTACTTATTATATTACTTTATATATAGGTTTATTATAAACACATAAAAAGTTATACTTATATTTATATAAACCGTTTATATAAATATAAGTATAACTTTTTATGTGTTTAATATTTATTATATTATTATAAAATAATAAGTAATTCATTATTTTTACTCATTTGATGAATACAAATCGTATAAATTCCATTCATAAGTCATAATATCATAAAATAAGTATACCTAACCAGGTTTATAGGTTATTAAATTTTTAAAATATTCAAATTTTGTAGAATTTAACACCCCGCTGTTTGATTCCGATAAAATCTAGTGTCTGGGTAATCTGAATTTGCATATAATTATATAAATAATTTTTTTATATATTTATTGTATCAATGATATTTCGGGAATTCATCATATTATAATAGGTTATCTGAAAATCCGCTTTACATCTCTGACCATTAATAAGATTGGATCTCGATTATGTCTTATGTACCCAGACTCACGCGAGATCTATTTGACTATCACTATATCATTGCAGTCTACTTCATATAATATTATTATACTTGAAATCTTGAATATTGATTGAATCGAGTAACAATTCGTATTTTATTAAACGTATGTAATAGCTTCCTTATGAAATTACGTCATATAATATAATAATAATTATTTATATCCTTATATATTTTATTAATCGTGAGTCCATCACGAATACTGTGTCAATTTCTTCATGAAATCATCCACGTTTTTCGAAACATTTCTTATTTATATAAAATTTATATATTAACTATTATTAAGTAGGTATATATCTGTTGGCGATTCACGAACTTTACCTCGTGTCAAGGTTCAACCCAATGGATATATTTCATATACATAAAAACGTATACAATAATATTTTATATAAAATATAATACGATAGTATACAATGTAAAATGGAATAGAGCGTGCGTATTTTTAACGTACTCAAATGGATGGTCCATAACCATAGTTTTAATCTCATAACACACTCGTGTTCGTCAACAAACATTTTATTATTTATTCTGACTATCATAAGTCAGAATATTACGAGTAGAAACGCGTAATGTATATATTTTTTTAGAGATTTGCAAATAAAAAACGTGCGTGTAAGTATAATATTCTTACCTTTCTCTTATACGTGGAAATATTGTAAGCTATTTATAGCTATATACGTCGTTACACTCGTATTATGTTCGCATAATATACCACGGTCACAAACTCACAACAAAACATAATAAAAAAAAACATATACATAATATTATAATAATAAAACGCAATCCCTGTTTTTATATAACACTAAATAACAGGACGTTATATATATTTTCGTTTAAACGGGAAAAACATTGTCGTATTCGGAATAGAAGACGTCTTTGGAACCTGTATATTATATTATTATATTTTGGCGTTTTATTTTTTTTTCACAAAAACGATATAATAAACTGCCAATAAATAATTATTCTACATTTCTACGTTTGTTATATGCATTCGAACGAAACGCGCTGTACAATATTATAACAATAATTATATATCTATCCAAATTTATTTTAAATCTCTAAATTATAATAAAAATGATTATAATATAATAAATTATTGGTATATTTATGACTATATCAGATTTCTGATATCTTTGATAACGTTATTATAATATATAAACGCATATATTATTATTATATGTGGATTAACCGCAGACGGTTTTATATCATATATTATATACCTACATTTTGAGTTAGGTTAGGTAACCATACATTAGCTAAACATAATATAATATATATATGTGATGGTTATCAACGTGTATAGTAATATATTTTTATAAAAACGTGGTCGTGTCGAAGAACAATTTGATCGAAAAATGCATATTATAATATTATATTATTAGCTATTTGTATTCGGAAAAGTATAATATATATAATATTATACTATATTAATAGTAGAGTTAAATTATGGTTTAAGTGGAAAGACAAATCTATACTGGTTTTATATAATAGGTATAATGTGTTTTTATTTATTTTTTACGATTTTCTTATTACTATTTACGACATATAATAATATATAATATAGAACATTATATAATAAATAAATTATTATAAACGAGTATATTTTCATGACGATGAAAAAAAAATAGGTAATTATATTGTAAATTTATAACACATAATATATTTATAAGTTTTAAATATATGTGATAAAACAACTATATCGTATCATTTGTAACAGCTAACAGCACAAAAATTTTATATTATCAGTGAGATAGTTATATTTGTATATTATACCCACGGATCGTTTAAATTTAAAACTACACATACGGTCTGTATTCAAGTTTGTGGTATGTTGTATTATAAGGAATATTAAACTTTCCGACTTTCGTATCCTTGAACTGTGCATGTATTTGAAGAATATACCTATATGTTTTATTTTTTCGATTTAGTTAAGTCGAAAAATATCGTAATTATTAGGTACCGGTTATTTCAAGTGATCGTAAAAATATCCAAGTTCCGTGTCCAACTATTATATGGAATTTATTGGAAATGAAAACAAATTATTTATAAGAGTATAAGTCAATGAAATCCTATTATTTATTAATAATTTATATATAGTTATATAGATTTTTTTTTATCTAAAATATACATAAATAAATTAATTCTATATGTCATGATATATTATATATTTTGTTTAACGTTGAAAATTTCGGAGTCAATTTTTATATAAAATATAAACGTGGACGGTTCAATACAAATAATAATTTCAACTGAGATTTCGGTGTCCTAAAAAAACAAGAATACTATTTATAAATGCGCGTTTCAACGATGACAAATAATATATATACACACTAAAAATATTTCTAGTTATTTTTTGTAAGATACTTTCATTTTACATATATTTTATAAAATAATATTGTGACCATATACTTGTATACCTATGTAATAATCAGTATCGGCAGAAAAAAATACGATCCTGGAACTCATTGATTTATGAATGTATGAACATGTTTGAGATCTGTATATAATAATGATTTTATTTTCGGCATTTTTTCGAATATTTCATATTTATGATATAAATACATTCCTATAATTTAAGATAAAATCAGAAATAGAGAAAATACTAGTTATTATAATAATTATAATAATATTATTATGTTATTTATATTTTCATATGAATACCTTTCTAATAACACATACCAACCATGATATTGATTTTATTTTCCCATATATATTTTAATGCACATTTAAATATATTATTATAATAATTATTCATAATAAACGGACAAATTTTTAATTTTATTAAAAATATATTATAATAAGATATAGTTAATTTAAATTAAAATCATTCTCTCAGAATTGAAAATTTAGATTTATAATCATTTCGATTCCACACCGGAGGAACACTAGATAATAAATAATATTTATGTATTTCTACATTAGGTATAACACGAATACATTATTATTATATATGATACGCGTGTAATCTAATCTAAAATATATTTTGTGACATTGAAATCACAAAAACGCACACACGATAGTATAATGTAATATGCATAATAATATATAAACAATATTGCAATTCAACTCGTGTGTCATTCGCGTAAATATTTATAATATTATTTTATTTTATTGTTGATCTGCATGAAATGCGCATAATATAATAATAATATATATATATTTTTTTTATTCGTTATCCGAGCACGAGATGTTATAATAATAATAATAAAATAACAATGACCAACCTACTGCAACTGCAAATATATTTAAATTATTATATTATCAATGAATCATTTTCTCGTCATATTATATTAATTTTTTTACAATCTATAATAAATACTCTTATTATTATGCAATTTGATAGTATTTTACGACCATTTTAATAATATTATATTGACGAACATTAAAAATCATAACATTATTATTTACAATTAGTTGATGTATTATATTATATTATTATTATGATATATAACTGATAATAAACTAAAAAGTTTGAAATATCGATGGTTACCTAAAGTCGAGGACACACTTGAGCATTCTAGCGCAATTTAATATATTGCTGCAGCCCGAATGTTCGTGTTGTTCATTTAATTATAGTGTGTCTGCAGGGTGTTAGATACACGCGCATTCGCTCTATATGTTTGCTCTCGATCCAACGGTTGTTCACTATACTTTTCAACGCCACAATAGATGTCAAATTTACAAGGTGTCCTGTGCGATACCTTATTACCTAAGTCCAATTATGTTGATTGGGTCAAACCTCAACATTTCAAATTGTATTACTTACTCTTTAATACATTATATAAATATATATATATATTAATTTATTACATAAATAATGTTATATTTTATGGTATTAAATAAAAATAATCGTAGAAAAAAAAGTAATAATTTAACTATCCATACATAATTGTCGCATATAGTTATTAAAGTTGTCGGGCACACTGAAGCACACGAATCAAACCTAAACATTCGTGGATGGTCGTCAGTTTATCATTCATCGAGTTCGAATCGGTTCCGTAACATTACATTTACTTACGCATTTTGGCGTAATGTAACTGATACATTACGCCAAAGTAGGCAATATATGATAATTCTAAAGTATGGCTTTAAATGAAAATATTATTTTTTATTATACGATACTATACATCGATTTATAACATAATATCTAATTATAAACTATATAATATTTACATAATTATAATAGACATGCATAAATATAAAAAATATTTACCTATTATAATATTATATTATATTCTGTGGCGCACAAACTCTACATGAATGATGTAGCAATACAAATTTTTAGACCCTACCTAAATTTCAGCACATATCCAATACAAAATCTGAGATTTTTCACAAAAAACACTGAAAAAGATTCACCAAATTTTAGATTCTGACTTTTGAGCGAAGCGAAGCGTCTTTTTATTTATATCTCTATTTAAGTCGTTTTTAAAATGTCTAAAAAATTGAGCCTATGCGATAGGGGAAAACCACCAAAAATATCGAAAATATGGCATTTTTAACGAAAAATGAAATTTTGACGAAATCAATTTCTATAGTTTCCTATAACGCTATAACTCAGGCAATATGTTGTACTTAGAGACTTGAAAATTGTATTGGGTATAGACATAAGTAGTAGGTCCACTATACATACGCGATTACATCAGATAATTTTGAACTAAGAAACTTCAAAATTTTAATTAGCGTTCACCTAAGTACTATAAGTATGTGATAGAATTTTGTAACTGTTACGTTAATTTTTCTACAAACTATAGAACTTTTAATATTTTGTAAAATTCTCGTTTTTATATATATATAATGTATGATAAAATTAGAAATTTTGGGCATTAAGGTCTGAAAATATGACTGAAATATATTCACATGATATCAAAATATTACTTTTTATAGCTGTTGAAAGTTGATATTTTTATTTTAAACGAAAATCTTAGAATCCATACAAGTATTTTTTTCATTATTTCCTCACCCTCCCCTTTTAATCTAAAGGAGTAGCGGTTGCTACACCCAGATATATGGATGAGCGCCACTGATTATATTCCAAACCAATAGAGTGACTTTAACGGTGGGATTCAATAACAACTACGTGGACTACGCGTGTTATACAATTAATGCTGCAGGTTTACGTTTACGGTACATATCATAACAATGAGAGAAAATAACGAGAAACGCTTTAAATTATTTCTGCGTTTAAAAACGTTATAGGCGTACGATAAGACGCATCGCATTAAAAATGTTAATTTCTCAAATATATTGCCGGAAAATATATTATTATCATTTATCATTATCATTCGATGGCTTAAAATATATATTAAAATAAAATATATTACAGGTAAAAACGATAAACTTCACTATATTTTAACGATCTGTTAAATTGAATTATATTATCTGCGAGCATATACGTATAATTTTATTATTCTCGATAACAATACACGAGTTATGCTTAAATTTAAACATTGCGTTTATTTATATAATATTATATATATGTATAGTCGTTATAAATTTATACGACCGTTTTTCAACAAGTGTTTGTCAAATATTTGCTATAGTTTTTGCACAATTTAAGTATTTATATAACATATAATATAATGAATTGATAACTAAAACAAATTTTAAAGTTTAACGTGATAATTTTTATACAGCTCGTATATATATATATATATATATATATTATATGTAGAATGTCCTATCGAGTTTTACCGCAGTTCACTAAATTTTTACATTAAATATATTTCGTATAAGTACAAATTGTAGGAAGTCACAGGAGTTTACTTAATTTTTTTTTTTTTTTAATGTAAATGTTTAATTAACGTAATATTTATTGTGAATCTTTTTTTAAATGTTTATTCGAAACCAGTTTAAATTGTATAAAAAATATGTGTATTATGATTTATGATATATATTTTGGATAAATCAAGTTTCGTAAATAATTTTTATTTCGTATATATATAAATAAAATATTAAAAAAAAAAAAAGAGTCTTAAAATAAAGTAAATGTTGTTTATATCTATTATTACATTATAATATTTATACGATACATTTCCAAAAATCATAGTTCATAAATATGAAAAACGTATAATATATTAATACTCGTATTACATTAACCCGTACAAAATATAATATAATATACTGGTAAACCGTCATCTCGAGTGTTTTATGGTCACTTATATATGTAAATTGAGATAGCGCATGCGTATTACAGTAAAAATACCAACGCATACGTATTGTATATAAATATTTACTATAATTTAATATAATTATAATATATAATTGTATAGTGTGTCGGACGGAAAGGAAAACGGAATTTCGCAACAACAATAATATTCTGCGCGTGTATTCTATCCGGGGGCAGAATATGTTTCGCAATACGATTTTTCGTTAACATTTCGTGTATACCTCGTGAATATTATCATCATTATTTCCTATATAATATAATCTCTATCAAATTTTCACATATATGGAATATTTCATATATTTTACTCTTATCACGATTTGTTTTAATTTATCAACGTAATACAATGCAAATACGTTTATATGTGTTTTAAAATAAATAAATACGTATTTTACACAAGCCTATATATTATAATCTAGCGCAACATCCGACCGACATACGCTCGTCTCTCGTATTCTATTTTAGTGCATCCCAAGGACGATATTATAAACCGCCACGAATATTCTACGTAATTTTCATACAGGTACAATAATACAATAATAATTAATTAATTATTTTTTTTTTCTCTTAACAAGACAAATTTACCGCCGCGTGCACTTTACGATTACCTACGACCTTGGAAAAACAGCACATATTACATACGCGTATTATTACGTTATTATAATATTATATAGTTATCAATGGGCGATCTCTATAATAGAACATATAAGTATTTATCTACGATGACCATATTATAATATAATTATATTTATTACACGGGCATTGGGCATAAATGTCGTGTAGTAATTCGTAAAAAAAAAAAAATAAATAAATAAATATAAATAACGCGTTTATACTCCTATAAACGTATTATAATATGTAATAATAAATTATATATTGTATTCGTCTGCACGCTGGTTCAGAAATACGATTATTTTTTTCTTTAATCAAATTTGTAACTATTTATTTACTACTCACCGTTCGAATGTACTATAATTATTATAATATGTCTTCGAGGACAACAAATTGTCGTTCTATTAGTATTATTATATAATATCATTTAATTATAAATTTATAATATAATTCAATCGTTGCGAATCAAAGGACACATTCTATATACGAGTATATATTATATAAGGCGTGCGCAATATTAATCTGCGTAAGTATAAATGAACATAATTATATTAATAATATATCGTATTTAAATAAATCGCGGTAGTAATAATAATAAATATGAGATATTTATACGCATTTATATTACGTTATTATTTAAAATTTCTTAAAAATTCACGTGTTTTTTCATTAAAATTATTAATAATTTATATATTATATTATATTAAATTATATCTGTACGCGCATACATTTGAAAACCTGTTTGTAAAAAAAAAAAGATGCGCATTAAAAAACACGGTTTAACGTTTTATTTTTATTTTTATTCTAAAATTAATATTATTACGTTTCAAAACTATATATAGCTGGTATATTATATTGTGCATAATATCTGTTTAATATTATTTTATTCTTTAAGTGCTATAATTATATCTTATAACGGAATTACGGTGACATTATGCCTAATAGGTAGGTATATATAACTATAGTTGTAATATATTATAAAATGAAATAAAAATTATTTGCCATCACAATTTAATTAACTAATTAAATATGCTCGTACATAAGTATACCTGTATAATATTATATCTATTATTATTTTGATTAAATAAAAAATAATAATAATATGTATTTTATTAACAGTATAATAATTTAATTTAATAAAAATAATAATAATTGTTTTCATTCATTTTAATATTAAAATAATATTGCGTCGTTTTAATTTGATAAATTATTTGTCAATATAGATGATTATATAATAATAATATTTTACTCATTACTTTATTTATTTATTTATTTTATAACAAAACGTGACGAGACCAAGATTAAAAGAATTACATCAATATAACAAGTTTTAATTGTTTACAACATAAAAAATAGAAATACATAATTACAAAACTAAAGAAACAACAAAAATAAACGACTGAAACTAGAACAATTATGGCAGAGTAACTATAGTAAGGAGTATTGGCAATTACCATTAAGCGGATTATAGGAGAATTTTGTTGATAATTGGTGGAAGAAAATGGAATTTGAAAAGGAAACTGGGAACGTGTATTACGAGAAAGAACTTTAAGATTTATGGAGATAGCAAGTCAGGAGAATCAAGTTTACCTGAAAGAAGACCAAAGAGGAAGGAGAGATTTAGAGCGTGCCTATACGGTCAGCGAGAGTAGACAGATTCAGGTAACGAAGGTAATATTTGTTAAGTAGTATATCAATTATATATCATATTTTGGATAAACATTAAATTTATTCCAATATGAGTGTATTATGTACATAACCTACCTTAATTTAATAATATTTATTAAAACCTTCCTTAAAATTGACATCCGTTTTGAATTTTATTTTATGTATAGATTTTGTTAAAGACAATTTAATTATTTTCTTTTTATAAAAAAATGTATTCCATTCAACAAATTTAAGGAATAAAATTACAAGAATCATAATATTTTATAAAAATATTATAAAGAAAAACATGTATGCTTGTAATGCTTATAATTATAATTTATAATTATTTTGAGTGACTTTAACGGTCGTACATAAAATATAAGTGCGTATGTGAAATGTATTGAAATAACTAAATAAGTCCTAAATAACGAGGATACATTTTAAAATCAGATTTATTTTTTACCCCTTTCACTAAAATAAAAATATACTTTGTACAAACATATTATATATACTGTATAAATATATTATACACGTTTTATTATATTATTAATAATATAAATAAAATTCATAGAATTTGATTTAGAATAAATCATTACATTTTATCATTAGAATAAAGTACCTAGAATACATGCTATATGTGCCAAGTCACCTATAGTGAGAGTCTAGTCATATTTATAATAAAATCAATGAATAAATTTATATAAATATTGTTAATTTTAATATTAAAAATTTTCAATATTATTTGTTTGAATTATAAATAATATAAAACATTTATTTATTTTTTTCATTTTTAATTAATATAATTCTACGCTTTAGAATTTTAAAAAAAGCGAGATAATAATATATTTATTTTTTATACCTATTAACTGGAGTTTTACTGATTGTCATATTATATTATATTTTTTTTTACACCTAATATTTTATGTAATATTCATTGATGAAATTATGGCGAATAGAAATGAATATTAGAATATATAATAATATATTATTATTATTATTATTATTATTATTATTATTATTATTATTATTA
>JAIUCT010000023.1:5845080-5885204 GCA_021307375.1 Tetraneura akinire
ATTATTATTATTATTATTATTATTATTATTATTATTATTATTATTATATTATTATTTTTTAAATATATTCAGCAGGTGCGTGTTTACGTAATTTGAACGACGTCGTTTAATATATTACAATAATTATCTAACGTAAGGCGTATATATATATATATATATAAATAATAAAAGATTTATGAAATTCAATATATTCTGGTAAAATCAATTAAGAAAAAAAAAAATCAAATCTTTAAATTTATATAAACGAGATGTCGGTGGTTGGCGGTATTTTTTAATCTACATAAATACGCATATTCGATTATTCAGTATATATGGACGAGCTAAGTCCATCAAAATTTATCGTGTTTATGGGATGTATATTTATATACGTGTGTTCGAACGGTCTAAGTAAAGAAAACGTTTAATCTGGATTGGTATATATACACACTACCAACTATAATATTATAGCATGACGTATATAACATATAGTGATGGTAACGACAACATATAATATTATAACGCTTTTCGAAGGTAACGATGATGATAATGATGATGATGATGATGATGATTAGGTGTCAAAGAACGCGAGTATAGTTTAAATAATGTGGTTTGACTGGTCATCGTGAATTATTATTCGATAAAATTTTTTATTGAAACACCCTCCCCTTTACCATTATAATTATAATTATAAGCTTCCGAACGTTATATATATTTTATATGTACGTACGATTCGGGTGAAAAATCGCTCTAATAATATATTATAATATTTATAATATATATTTTTAAAAATATAATATATAATCGATCATTTCGTGCATTGGCCAAAGATTTTTGAACATGCTGTCATTCATATATATACGGCCATCACAGGTTCATATATAATATAATAATAGTGATCAAAAATTTATAATAACGTATATAGAGAACGCGTCATAATAAAATCACATAAAGTAAAATTCCTTCTGTTTTTTTGCAGTGTATATGTATCGAATCCGGTACAGATACAATCGGTCGGAACGAATTTTTTATTGTCTATTCAATATAATATATGAGAATAAAATATCTTAAAATTATTTTAAAATTTCTTTAATATAATTTTTTTTAATTTTACATAAGTAATTAAAAATACGATCTATACAGTATACAGTAATTTATAAAAATATAATATTTTACTTACAATAATTATATATTTTATTATAATTTATTTTAATTCATACTTTTGTCCTTCCTTTTATTTGTATTATCCATATGACTTCATACACTTATTATATATTGGGTATGTTCTTAATAAGGTTTTCTTAGTTATTACAAAACAAATAAATATTTCATTTATTTATAATATATAATATATACCTATTATGAATATGGTCATTATTTAATTAATTATTGTTTTTGAAACGATTTTCTTTTCTTTTATTAACAATTTGATTGTCTATTGGAAGTGGAACAAGATGAAAGCCATTTATATATTATATAACGATATTCCATTTTACATATAATTTGAATATCGATTGGTTATACAATAAAATATTTTCTAATAATTAAATTATATTTTTAAATTTTTAAATACCTACATAATTATGTACTATATGTCGTTCGTCTCGTTTTCAACGATTTTATGTGACTATAATAGGGTATTATACTATTATTATATTATAATCATTGTAAAAATATATTAATTTACTGTTTATAATAATATATTTAAATATTTCAACAATAAGTGTAATGTTTACCACGTTTATTTATGTTTAAGTTTTGTACACCTTAAAAATATTAATAATATAACTTATCATAAAGTTAATAAATATTGAGGAATCTCATTAGGTACTATTATGGAGTACAGACAATATAAATTATTAAAAATTATAGCGTAGTTAATACCATTTTATTAAGTTTAAATGTTTAATTTGTTTCGTTGTTAATTATTATTAGTTTTATAAGAATATCTTAAAGTATAGGTACGGAGATTAACAGGTGCGAAGTATGTTGCTGTGATTAATCGTAAATTATAAAATTATAAAATATTTATTTATTTATTGTGTGGTACTTTATGGTAATTGAACCGTGTTAAAGTCTCTGCGTCATACAGTGTAATTTTTATATTAATTTCGAATTTAAATATCTTGACAATAAAACGAGTTTTCTTATTTTTATCACTTGGATTTACATTATTATTATTTATTTGTATTTTACAATAATATGATATAGTCACAAGTCACTAAAGTAGTCCGTCGTCACCGTATTTACATATTATAATTATTATAGTTAAAATAATTTAAAATGTCGACATATTTCTTGAACACGCCGATTAGGAGGAGAAACGATAATGTTCCGTCGTTTGTCCTCTCGCGATTAAAAATTTTTAAAAATGCGACCGAACTATAGTACCTATATAATAAATTAATAACGCATTTTTAATATAATTTGGTCTGCGTTTTGTCATTTTGAATATTATATGCATATATATTTAAAACACAATATTTATTTAAAAGTTTATAATAGTTTTTGTAATGAAAAAGCTGATTGACAACATAAAATATTGATAGGTAATATTATAAATATTTAAAAATTAAAAATTAAATTGTGTTAAGAATACAGGCTTACTTTGATTATTCACAAGTTAAATACTCATTATTAAAAAAAAAAAAAAATAAGACTATAGGCTGCAGAACTTTATTACATAAATGCTTGTCCTAAAATGCAATTACATTTTAGATTTTGAGCGAAGGGAAAAATGTATTGGTTTTACAATGATATGTTTCTTTTTTTTGTGTGTGTTTGTAGGCACTATTTCGACCTTAAATAATGCCCCGTTATTCACGAGTAGCATATGTTACGGTAAAAAAGTGGATGTACTTTACTCAAGTCATTTTTCGAATTTCTCGAAATTGACATTATGCGAAGGAAAAATTACCAAAAAAATGCATTTTTCATGAAAACTGAAACTTAGAAGAATTCCATTTTGATATCTCATGACAACTCACTAACTCAGGCAATATTGAACTAAGAAACTTATTCTTGTTTTTATTTATATTATGTTTAATAAAATTGGTAATTTTCGATTTTAAGGTCTGAAAATTTTACCGAAGTATACTCACATATTACTTAATATGTTAATAAAATATTACAAAAATCCCAAGAATCAATTTCTTTTTAGCAGTAAAAAAATGAAATTTTTAGAGTAGTCGATAATCTAATCTAATATACAAATTGTTTGCGCATGGCACACGAAAATTATTATATTATATTTATATTTATTATATTTTATTCGTACACTCAAAACGGTAGTGGGCATATCATAATACATAATATAATATATTATTCGTTCGTACGCACGCTCCGTCGAATGAATAGATTAATAATTATTATTCTTGTTTAAAAACTATCTATCGTTATACTTAAAGTGGTTTTTATTATTATTTTATTTATTTCTTCTGGTAGCCGCCGAAGACCGCGATTATAGTACCCGCTCGTAATATATAATATAATATATTATAGCGAACTAATAATAATAATAATAATAATACTGGTCCGATTAATACGTCGTGTAATTTATGGATCACGCATACGCAAAGTATACAAACGCGATGTATAGAATGAGAAAAAACACGCGGCCCAAATGAATATTATATCCGACGATCGTATCTGAAACGGCTACCTTAATGGGTCCGACTGCAGTACAGAAGACGAAACGCGCGGTGACCCGATCAAGGAATAATATTATATTTATGTTTGTAATTAACATTATTATTATAGTTGTATAATTATTGCGGTAGACTAAAAAAATATTATCGTATGCAAGACAGCAGCGTGTCAGTCAATCAGAGTCCATACGGTTTCGGTTATAATAATTAATAATTAATAATAATAATAATAATAATAATAATAATAATAATAATAAAAAGTTAAAATAGAAATAACAACGCATAATAATATAATATATTTGTAGATAACGCCGACAAACGTGCATACGAAATATTTATTTATATTTTTTTTTCTCGATTACACATGTGTATATTATTTATTTCCTTTAATATTATCACGGCCGGCTACCATATATTAAAATATTATTATATCATTGAAATATTATTTATTAGGCGATCGACAATAGAGACGGCGATTTTCTTTTCTGATCTTGCTTTGTCCGGACACTCGCGTAACAATTATTTTCCTCGTCAAAATTGACTTTTTTTGCATATAATTAAACTTAATAATATATGGAATGTGTTGTAAAAGCAAAATTAAAGGTACAATTTTATATTTTATTATGATACTAACATTCTGCAGGAAGAACTAACGATGGTATTCGAGTTTGCTCGATGTCTTTAAATTTAAAACGAATGTTTTAGTTGCAACAATCAAACGGAAAATCAAACGTATAAATTGTATTATATTCGTGAATTGTCGCATTTAAAAAACAATATGCGTTAATTCAGTTTGCTATACAGGGATCGTAATTTTGTTTATTTCAAAAATATTATAATAAACTTCGATTGAATCCTGCAAATTTAATTCCAACTTACAAGCGTATATAATGTATAAAATGTGATTTTAGTATTTTACCATGATAATATTCTTCTTCGTTACAGAATGTGCGTTATGAATAGACGTATGAGTGTATCACGCACACTTATTGTCGAAATAATATTAATTTTATTATATTATGTGCAAAAAAAAAAAATTTTTAAATGGAATTTTCCTTTAATATATTAACTATTATATTGTAATGGCTACGATAATAATAATTTCGTATCGAATTCTTCGCGTGTACATTAAGAATTCACTATAATTTATATACAATACGAAAGACGTGAATTATCGGATTATATTATATACTATTATTAATATTTATCTTTATTTCACATAATATTATACTTTAAATTCGACGAAATATTTACCTTAAACTAATATTATACCTGTATGAGTATTGTAACGTCTCGAGTAAAATATTATATTTTTATTATATTTTTAATAACGGACAAAACAGCAGCAAAACGTTCAAATTTATTGCTCGGAGTCCATACCGACGTCATGTGAACACAACGCATTATTACGACCGGCATTGTCACTTTTCCAGTATTGTAATATCACATAATATATTATTATTATTATTATTTATAAAAAATTAATTTCTTTATATATACTACTTTTTTATTTGTCCGGTAAATCGAACTCAATGAACTTTAAATTATACGCGCACGCGGCGAACGCCATATCTATATTGGCGCCAATGTCGTAATTTTCGAATACTTACTTCCCCGACGACCGTATTTAATAATATTATAAATAATAATAATATTGCACGCGAAATTATTAGTAAATAATTGATAAAAAAATGTATGGGTGCATATTATTATATAATAAAAAATAAAAATTGAATTTTAAATAAATATACCAATAATAGTGTTATCGCATCAGAGTCCAAAAATAATTGTTGTACGGTCAATATTTTTGGTAAAA
Organism: Tetraneura akinire; assembly: GCA_021307375.1. Classification (NCBI taxonomy): domain Eukaryota; kingdom Metazoa; phylum Arthropoda; class Insecta; order Hemiptera; family Aphididae; genus Tetraneura; species Tetraneura akinire. The sequence goes on from JAIUCT010000023.1 coordinate 5,850,520, forward strand.
AACGTTCTATGATGGTGAGGTATATAATTGTTACTTAATTTTATATTGTTTTTAATAATATTATTATCATATACACATTATTATCTACATAGGCACACATTGGGGCAGTGGCGTATCGAGGATTTTTTTTGGGGGGGGGGCTGAACTTAAAAGTTTAAAAAGACGTTTTAGAAAGATAAATTATTAGTGATAACTGATAAGAAATAAACGAGACGCGCTCATGATGCAAACATGTTGCAAATAGGCGGTAACTATTGTAGGTATTGTAATATACCCATCACACTTTGGCCATTTTCTGCCTATATATTTTATTTGTTATTATTTTTTTTCTAATAATTCGTTATTTATCAAACATAAACGATATGAAAAATTAAGATAGTAATATTTTTAATATAAATATCATCGTAACGTTGTTACATATAAATTATGAAATAATAAATTGATTACGAAACACGCGTATAATATAATAATAATATATATAATATTAACAATGTACAGAATATAATATATAGAGAGTAATCGAAATATTTTACGCATATATTAAACATATATTTATTTTTGAGACGCATGCAATTTCGTTTACTCCGTATAATTTATTTTTAATATGTAATAAATAACATATTATAATATTATTTGTTCGAAATTTCTGTTCGTATTAAGGCATATTTTCATCGATAACGTAAATTTGTAAATATTATAAGAATAAAATATTATTTTTTATATTACTGTTATAGTTGCTGTGAGGTATGTGTATAGTTAAGTTTCTATGGTTTTAAAATATAATCAAAATTGAAATAGTAACACGCGATGGTTTAGCGATGGCATTCAGAAAGACGTAGTCACCTGCGAGTCGATATTGTTCTATCGTATATTATATTTATTGTTTACAGACGAATGTTAAATGTTTTGTTGAAGGTTTAAAAACATCACATAGCGCAAACTAGGGCATCAAACAAAAGCGAAAACTATTACAATTTAATTTTAATTTTAGAAAATTATTATTTTTTTAATTACATGGAAAAAAATGTTATTTATTTTGTACTTGTGTCTGGTAATCAATCGTTCCATCGCCAAAAATGATGTTTCTTATTCGGTGAGCATTATAAACATTAAAATTCATTAAAATCTATTTAAAATTTATATAGTATATTGTATTTATCTCCAAATCAATAATAATAATATTACATTATAATAATTAATTATTAAGGCTAAGAGCCTCTCGTGACGTTAACGCTTCTTTTTTTTAAAAAAAAAAATTTGATTTTTAATATTTTATTATAATTCATTTGATGAATGTACCTACATCATTATAATATATTATATGTATAATTGTAGAATAGGTATAGATGTAAATTTGTAATAAAATTTTAAACAGAAAATTAATATATTGTATAATTCTTAATGATTTTATGGCAAATTAATAATAATATTTATTGAATCTATGTAATTACACATGAAATTGTATAATAATTGATATTTTTACATTTCTTTATCAGCAAAGACATCTATTGGAATATAATGAGAAGATAATACATAAATTTACATTAAACAAAAGTGCCGAAGAAACAACTGCTATTAATTTCGACACAATAACCATGCCTGTAAATTTCAATGCCGCAAAAAAATGGGGTCAAATATGTCCATCAATCATGGAAATTAAAAATCAGGGTAGATGCAGATCTGGATGGGTAAATATAATATTATAGTAAAAAACGTTTAGAAATTAGTTTTCAAAATTTAATTTATTAATTTCGTTTTATAGAGTGCATGTAGTCTTTATTATTGGGTGTACAAAATTAAAGTTCAAAGTAATTTGTTTAGATTTAAAAATTATAGTATTAATATGGTTTTATTTTTAAAATATGCATGCCTTAAAATACTCATACATACTCTATAACTTAATAAAATAAATAAATAATTGTTATAAAGGTGTAAAAAAAAATAAAAAATAGATTTCTTAAATGTAATTACTTTTTTATTTTTAATAAGAATTTAAAAAACTGTAACAATAATTTATTAAATGTACAAGTTCTAGCATTACAATTTTGTTTTTGAGAAACATTTTTAAATAGGTAGTCTATTTTAAAATTTTCACTGTTTGAATTGTCATAAATTAATTTTTTTTTTTTTAGTACTTTCTTATAAATAAACGATTATAAACTATAATGATTCAAAATGATTGTTTAGACTTTCAAATGTACGAGCCACTAAAGTTAGAATATTAATTTTTTCTTTCGATTTTGATTTTAATGTTAATAAAAAAGTAATACTAATATACCACTATGTTCATCATAATCTTAGATAATTTTGTGTCTTGCGTTTTCCTTTATCTTTTAAAAATTAGAAATTTAATAAAATAATTACAAAACATGTTTTTGATAGAAACAACTATTGGTTCTTTAAAAATTACCCAAACTGTTAGAATCATTTGATACTCACAGGATATATTATTAATAGACAAAACACGAGAGTTTTTTGAATCTTTTAAAAAAAAAAAACTTTTCCTGTCTAATGTATGTTACGCTATTATTATAATTTATAATATATTAAATATTATAACTAAACAATGAAAACTCAGGCAATAGCTATTGCTGATACTACAACCGACCGGCGATGTATATTTTATGATGGTGAACCTGAGTTACCACTGTCAGCGATGATGTTATTAACGTGTTGTCCGAACTGTTGTGGATGTGGTGGTGGAGACATATTGAACGCGTGGAAATTTGTACGCGACATGGGATTACTTAGCGGAAGCATGAATTCAGACTACCATCTTCAACCCGATGACGTATTCTTATTATATTTTTTAATATATAACTTTTTTTATATAATATATGTGAAATAGCCAACATACTCGTATTATAAAATCGAATATAAACGTGTAAAATCAAAGATTTACGAAACGTTTCTGTAACCACCTGGTTATATGAATTTTGACGACGTGACCATCAAAAATTTAAATTCAATAATATTGATATTATTGACAATTTACACAAATATTATAAATTCAATATTGTTTTTCAAATTATTTTGATTTATGGCTATTAGGTACATATAGATATAGTAGAATATAATTCCAATATTACATCAATTGGTTTGTAGATTTATCCATGCTTTCATATATCCACAAATTTCTTGTCCAAAAACTAAACAATGCGATCGAACTCGGGAAATTAAGTTTGTAATTTATTAAAAATTTAAAGAATCGACTAAAAGCATGGATAAATTAGAAATTAGATAAAGAAAATAATGACTTTCCAATCTAAAATAGCAAGTAAAATATATATTGAAAATATTTAAAATACCCTTTATATATTATTCAGCTTATATAGTAAATTTGAAGATAATATATATTATAATAGCATAAAACGTTGGCCCGTATTCTTCGCCAAAATATATAATATAATAAAATATATTTATATAATCATTAGTAATTAAATTTGTTTTCCGTTATACATATTTCTAAAGGGATGTCAACCATATTTAATTAAACCGTTAAGTAAAAAAGACATACTCAAAAGCAGTACTCAATGTCTTCAGACACCTCCGTGTATCAAAACTAAATGTACAAATCCAAGTTATGTACCTGTAGTTGGAGATAATACACCATTGAATTTTAAAAGTATCTAATATTATATTATTATACCTATATAATATAGTATAATAAATTAACATTAAATTAATTGTAAATTAAAATATAGCTACTCGATTAATGTTCATTATTATAAATGTTTCTATTTTAATTATATTTAAAATATATTAAAAATTTTAAAATATTATATTACATTAAATTTCCAATATAAAGTGTGGTATTTATTATTTAAGTTTTAAAATAAAATGATTATCCAATATTATAATAGGTAACATGAAAATAATTATCTACAATTTAAATTTAATAAATTATGCTGGAAAATAATTATGTATATTATAAAACATTTGAATCCTGAATGTGATTCAGCTGATATAATAATATAAGATGTACCTATAAGTAGGGTGTTTTGGGATGTTTTGGAATCTCATTCACGCATACGCATCTTGCATCTATGCATCTGCATCCGCCGCATCTCATAACTTTTTTTTTTTACACATAACTACGTAAGATTACTAACCAATCTTAGATAAGGAATATAGGAAGTAAAAATGATAATACGGTAGTTACGTAGTCGTAGAAAAAAAAAACAGTTATGGGATGCGTGTCGATGCGTGGATGCGGTTCCATATCTCTCCAAAATACCCTAATTTTATACATGTATTTTATATATTAAGTATAGTATAGTAATTAGGATTTGCATCTTGATAATATTGTGCCGTTTTTGTAGTACAAATTTTTTTTGTTAAAATATATCTTTGTACATTTATATGTTTTCAGTTGATGATTTTAAAGTGATGTCACGGTTTAAGCAGGAAGATATTATGAGAGAACTCATTAAAAACGGACCGCTTCAGGTATCGTTTCATTTATACGAAGATTTTAAGGAGTACAAAAGGATCGATGATAATATATGTCGTAAGTTGTTTAATTAATTAATTGTAGGGTTGGGTAAGTTAAATTGTGTAAACTCAGTTAATATAAAGTAGGTTAATATTTCTATTGAAAAAATGTGTGGGGTGGGGGAGGGGAGGGAAAAAAGAGAAAGAGAATTTTAAATTTTAATATCTATTATAATTATTTTGTAGGAATATAACATAATGTAATATATATAATACAATCAATAATCATATATTATAAAAACAGATTTTACATTATTTTGAATTATAATTTTATATCTTATTAATAGATATTTTCAAAGGATCTAGGATTTTGTTGCCCTGGGTACACATTTTTTTTATGCCCTCTTTCTCTAACGGGTTTTTATAGTGGCAATTTTTCTTACCCTTAAAACAAACTTACAATACATGCGATATGGAAATAATATCATGGAGTATAAAAATCTATCGAGTGCTCTGGAATGTTGAATATCGTAGATACTCTAAGTAATACAAACAAAAAAAATAAAGCAAATTGTAAAATTGTAAAATTTATTTTCTTATCTACTTAAAAAATAGTAAACAAAACGTCAACATAGAAAAAAAAATAATGAAAAAAATCTACAACTACTTAAATCTTTCTAAATCTGTACATTATATATATATATATATATATATATATATATATATATATATATATAAAGGAAAGCTGATATCTCCTGCCGCAAGGATACAGGTGTGCAAATCATATTGTTTAATTTTAAATAGAATTTAAATGCAATGATAAACCATCGCATTTGAAAAAATAATTCTGAGCGAAGTTCAGTCAGATAATATAAGTATATTGATTAAAATTTTGACATTTTTTTATTAAATATTTAAAACAAAAAATTTTATCACACATATAGGGGCCATAACCATATAGGTACATAAATGAATACTCTGTAAAATTTTCAAGTCTCTAAGTTCAATATAAATCCTCATAAAATCCCTTGTCACCTAAATACCCATATCTGACAGAACTTCGGTCAAAATACTTTTTTCGAATGCGATGGTTTATCATTGCATTTAAATTCTAATTAAAATTAAACACTTTGATTTGTACACCCGTATCACTGAGGCAGGAGTATCACAGCTCTTCTTTTTTAGAAAAGTTATAAAAACATTTTACTAATTATTATAATTTTATAGCGATTTATATTCATACTTGGGGCAAACGCGAAGGTGACCATTCGGCAAAGTTAATTGGTTGGGGAACGGAAAATGATAGAAAATATTGGCTAGTAATTAATTCATTTGGTCCGTATTGGGGATGTAACGGCACGATCAAAATATCAAGAGACGGAAACGATAATATGGATTTCGGGTATGCAGTAGTGGCACCATCGATGAAGAATGATTATGAGAATAATGGATATAATGGTATGACTGTAATAACCATCAGTAATTTATATTGGACGTTAATAATTATTTTTTTTTTTATATTCAATTGATATTTTATAAATATGTATTTAAGAAATATAAATAAATTTTTAATGACGTTATTGGTTAGCTTTCTTTTATCGTATGATTTTATAATACTCATATATAATATGGTATCACACATAATATAGGTACACATAGTATTATAGTACAATTTTAAACACACAGAAAAAAAGAATTTGGACTTGTAATTTACAAAATATTTTAAAATGTAGACAGGCGATGTGTAGTAAACTAGTAATAAGATAAGTCTCTTTAATAAAATGTTCAAACTTTAAAACCTAAACATCTGAAAAATTGTCTTTTTAGGATGCTATATAATTTCTCTTTTAATTCAAGTTATACATACAAGATATTAATAAAATTATGTAAACTATGACTGAAGTAAAAACATCGTGATTCACGATTTAATAAATTATAATACTCGTATAACCATTCGATATAAAAAGTGACAAAAAAAAAAAAAATTATGCTCTTGTAGAAGCTAAGTGTAGCAAAATACGAAAGACCATGAATATAGATTGAAAAAATAAATCCATTACACAATAGTTTACAATATGAATCTATTGATTATTATATAAACGATATTCTATGGCTAACCGATAATGAAAAAATTACAATAAATTGTTCATAATCTTAATATATTCAGAGTAGTATTTATTTTAATTATTTAAGCTATTATAATCTATGAGACAAACATTTTTTAATTTAAAAAAAGTAAATTAAACTTTATTAGATTTAAAAATATAAAATATTGGAGGTATATTTTTATATTTCTAATTAAATTATAAACAAAATGTATAAATAAATTGTGCGTTGTCTGTGGTATTTTTTATAGTAATACGTATATATTATTATTGTACTAGAACAGAAGTACATAATGTAAAACATTATAAATATAATTTTGAATATTTTGATTTATATTTTGAAATTTTGATAAATTGCATTATATAATATCATCAATTCATCAATGTTATCATATTGTATCAAAACATTATTTTTTTTTACATTTTTTATGATACATAAAATATGTATTTTATTTATTGAAATTATTAGAACAAATATTTCACAATACGTTATGATAAATTGAAAAAATTGTACATCAATGTTGTTTAATTTAATCCATTTTTTTTATTATCATGATTTTATATAACAATATAATGTAAAAAGACAAATTTCGTTCGGGCATAAAAATATTTTGTTATATTTTATTAAAAATAATATTACGTTATGATAATTTAATATATTTTTAACTTCAATCGGAATATGTCGTATGGCGTATATTCACAATCGAATATTACAGCATTACAGGTCACCATTCATTATTAATCCATTTACGAATACCCGTTAGAAATTACATTTAAACGTATTTTACCGCGACATTGATATATTATCTAAACGGAATATGTAAATAAAAAACATATATTATTATTATAAATTGGCGAATTCGATTGATTATAATAATATGCAAAATGTCACCGTACTCTGTATTCAATCCCAGTGCATTATGCATATATTGTATAGGTAGAAATTTATTTTAAGACAATATTTGTATGACAAATAAAGGATTTCAAAACATTAAAATGCTTATAATAATAATAATAATAATAATAATAATAATAATATTATTATTATTATTATTATTATTATTATTATTATTATTATTATTATTTTTATTATTATTATACACGTATATAGGATAGGCAACAAAATGAACAATTCAAACCTGTATTTTTTTATGCGACAAAAACATCACGTTTGTATACGGTCATGGTCGACGGTTGTGTTTCGAACTTACAGAGTGTAACACATGACGAGTTAAACGCACAATTCTGATGTCCTTTAAAAAATACAATTTCCTCAAAAAACCGCCTACTCTGTCATTATATTGTGTAATGAGTGTCGAAAAAACGCACGATAATAATTTATTGTTTAACGTTGGTGCATAAATATAGGTTCCTAATACTAATATAATAAACGTTTTTCTTACGTTAATGTAATATTATGACATGTTGGACGTTATATTAAACCGAATTATATCATAACAATTATTGTGTTATATACAACACGATGAGTTTCATACTAAAAGATGTCAACATGTCTTTTAGAACTCAATTTCGTAAAATGTAAACGATCGTCCATCTGAATTATAAAATATTATATTTTGAAACTGTAATAATATACGAATAGCGAGTAGGTATTACATTTCGTTTCCTTGTTAATTAACATTTTTATATTTATTAAATCTTACTTCGTCCAACTTAATAAAATGAATAATTAAGTAAACTTAATAAACATCAAATAAAATTTCACGTTTTTCAAAATTATTACTATAGTACTTATTGGCTATTACTAACAATCAAATTAAATATCTATAAAAAAAAAAAAAAAAAAAAATATTAATTTTTGTTAAATTTTGTTTATGTTTGTGAATATAAGTTTTGGGAGATCAATCTGCAGATTATAATATATCTCTATACATTTCTATTTTTTTTTTTTTATTTTACAACTGTACGATTTATAATTTTAAGGTTATTGTCACTAAGTATTTAAAAGGAAACTAAATACGTGCACGCCACAATATTTTATGTTATATACCTGCCTATTATTATTGCTTTTTAAGTTTTAACAATATAACTTTTTATGAATAGTACGAGTAATTTGTAAAATAAAAAAAAACACCACGTTTACGAAATCACTACACATTCAAAACATTATAATAATTATTATTATTATGCCACTCAAATAGTTTGTAGGCATATCCTGTGCACTTATAATATCGTGTAGTTTTTTTTAATGGTCCTGTAAATTGCCGACCGCGTTGACGTAAAACCGATTTAACCGTATCGATAAAAATTATCGGTAAATTGACTAGACTTTAATGACCACTTGTGCGCGAAGGTGGTATCTAGTTTTTTACCGTGGTAATAGTACAAAATATATTATAATATTCTTAATCTAGTCGATTTTGACGTCAAGTCAATTAATGATGAAATACTTTGAATTTACGATCCAAATACAATATAAACGTTTCGCATGTGTGTAGTGTGTATTATATTATATTATTATATTACAGTGTCTTATATATGTATAATTTAATAAAATCAATTATTATATAGTTAAAATAAACTACTAAAACTATACTAGCATAAAATATTAATATTTACTATACGTTTTGTAAAATTCAATGTTTATGACTACCCAATACAACCACACGTCATCCTATTTTATGAATTTTCTTCAAAAATATGAGTGCAATAATTATTGTGTCATTATGATAATTTTTTTCTTCTATCGATCTATTATAATAATATTATGGAACGGTGTACATACTACATTTCGCGAATCGATCGCTTAGAAAAAAAAACTGGTTTATAACGTATTTTCACGGATCATACAAAATATTATTATATTTGAAATTATTACTCTCGGTAATTTTTCTCGCGTGATCCTAATCACTTTTCTTAAAATCTCACATGAGATATATATTTATCGATATATGATTTTAGTATAATATATTATAATATAATAATAATAATATATTATAATAATTATTATTATTAGTTTATACACCATGTCATAAAATATGTAAATTATGTAGCCATGTAGGTAGATAAGACGTACGTATGTATACAAATGACGCGATGTTGATCTAAATTTGAACGTATACCTAACCTTTATGTTATTATAATAAAATGTATTCAACTCGGTTCGCAGAGGAATTCGAACCGAACGTAAAATAATAATTTGTTGCCTGGTTGACACTGTTGACAGTGCCACAGTGGTTGTATATTATATATCCGTGTTTTGAGTTTTGTGGTGAAAGATGAAAGTTTGTCTATAGAAAAATAAATATAAAATAATCGTTAAAAAAATATAATACGAGTACGTTATTCGTATCGTTGGAGTTATATGCATATTATCATAATTTTATGTATTGGCACACTGAGCACCGAACGGTGTTTTTATTATTAATATATTTTAAATACGACGATTTTAAAACGCATTACTGCATTATATATAGTGTATGATGTGTACGTATAGTAATTTTCTACATGGCTCATTAAAAAATTAACTAGATTTTTAACAGCTGCTAACTACTAATTATTGATTATGCAACACAAGAGTAATAATACATTAGTGCAATATATTATTATTATTATGTGTTTCACCAATAAATATTATAATAATTATTGTTCATTTTACTATTTTTTGAAATTTACCGTTAGTCCTAATTTAAATTAGTATATATTGTATATACTTTAAAATTCGATAAACATTATATTTTTTAAATGTTATCCTTATCAATTTTTCAATAATTTTATATTTAAGTTAAATCGTGAATTCGTGACAATTACAAAATGTATTACTTATGTTAAATACATCCGTACAAAGATTCAAAACATTTTTCCCGCGTTTTTATTTATTTTTCATTTTAAGGTTTTATTGTTAAGGAAAAGTGGTTTTTATGAACCTTTATTTTTGAAAGGAGATCACATCCCATCATTTTTTACACAATGTTTTAACGGTGTTATGATAGTAATTTTCTTTAAATTTAAAATTGAGCATATTCTTTGTCTAACTTGCCTAGACTAATATAATACTCGTATTGAGCTACATCACTTCTAATGGATATGGGCGCAACGTGGAAATGTGTAAAACAAACCGATTTTCGTCAAGAGAATGGATCGTTCTTTCGATGAAAAGAATAAAACATAATATTATGACCGTTTAAAATTTGAAAAATATTTTTAGGTCGTGATTTTTTTTTTTATCTTATCGCTGTATTTTTGTCGGTGTGCTTTTAATAATTATTATTTATTATTAAATTATTATAAGAGTTACACGTGGCCAAACCAAAAAGCCGTTCAAACCAGAAATCTACAATAATTTTGTAATATTATATTGATAATGAGCGGTAACCGGGATCAAATCGATTCCCAATCGGTTTCACCGCATTTGCAGCGTGATAGCGTCCGCCGAGTAACCGCAGTCATCATCTTGGTGTCGTATTGGAACGGAATGTAAAAAAAAAAAAAACTGCAAGATATTTTATACTGGAGGGACGAAAACCACGGCAAACGGAATAAAATAACAATATTCAAGTATACTTTTTTCGTGTTAAAACGGGTATTATATTAGTATTATTATTTTAATTTAATATTATACGCATATTATAATATAAGCGTGGGGCGTCCGTGATATTAATAAATAATAATAATAATAATATTATAATAATATATTGTCGTCGAAACGGGACACGTGATATATTAACTCTGTCTCACGTATTTTCGTGTGTACCAACATCCCGAAAATGAAAAAAATATAAAGAATAAAAAAAAAATGAAATAAAATAACCTCGCGTATTTATTATAATATTATTATACCGCGGTATATTCTATTAGGTATATTATATAACCATAACGTAATGTTATAATGGCGCACAAACGATATTTTTTTTTATTTTTTTTTTATTATAAATGATATTATTATTATATACTTTTCCGTACTTGTGTATAATTAATATTAATTACGTTGACCAGCCGCGACGTTTGGTTTGCGTTTATGATATATTATTATATTTTATTACAATGTTGTTATTGTGGTGTACGCCTTTGAAACGCGGTCCTCTAATGAGGCGAATATCGTCACAATGGGAAGTCCTGTTGACCGGTAGCCATTTTATTCGTTAAATGTTTTATAATAATAATAATAATAATAATAATAATAATATTAATATTAATATATTCGTTCACTCGTTCTTTCCGTCTCTCCTACTCGATCCCGCGTTTGTATATTATAATACAAACACGTTATACATTATTTTACTCGTATTTCAAATATAATAATAATAATAATATACACACGTGTATATATATCTAATAATATGATAAATTTGTATATATATTATACTTATATCGTATTTATTTTTTTCCTCGTTTAACGAACGCGCGCGCATATATCTCGCGCATAATAGCTCTGTGTGTATACCGCGAGCATACCGCATTGTATAATATTATTTTATAATAATATATACCTAGGTACATTTTATAAGACGTGTGTTTTCGTTTTAAGTATTATTTATGAGCCGTACGTAGATGACGACAACGAACGGACCGCCGCCGCCGCAAACTCATCGTATCGCGAAGGCGGACAGTGTGTGGTCTTCTTCTTAGCGGTTTCGTATATTATTTTATCATATATAGTACCCGTATAATATACGTCGCGTACCGTATGGGCGGAATCCCGAAATCCCTTTATCGAAATAAATATTTACAGTGTAAATATACTTAATAGCGAATTTAGCCAACGATATACAAATTATCACGTATATTATTAATATATTATATAAACTTCGCCATATTATGTCAAAAAAAAATCTCAATATTTACCATTTTTTTTTTAAATCTCGCACGGTACGTGCAAATTCGACCGTATGGAAATCCGTAATGCGGCTATCAGGGTCTTGACATAACCTTAAGGGATGGGTCATCTATAAAAGGAAATCGTAAAATATTAGGTATATAATATGTTATTTGAACAGCTGCGCGCGCATATAACTACCTGAATATATAAATAAGAGGTACCTATATTATAATATTATACAGCGTAGAGCAAACATTGTCGCCAAGTGTTAAATGCAGTAAAAAAACTTAGTATATATATACTTGTACATATAGAATTAAATATAAGAATTAAAATCTTTACGTATTTTCTATATAGAGATTTCTATTACTTGCAAATAAATAACGAACACTCAAAACTTCGAAGCCATAGTTATATCTATGATATTATGATCTTTGACTTTTATTCTTTAATTTTGGAAATTGGACCAATTTTTCTATATACCACATATACCCATTATAATGCAATGATTTTTCGTCTTTCGTTATACGTTTGACGGATTTTTGCACATCCGAAATAATATATAGGTATACGACTATCGAGAGTCTTGAAATTTTAAACGCAAGATAATAATATCCATTTGCAGAAAGATAACGTTTTCTGTACTTTTACATTTTTTGTAATTTTAAAATGTTTTCTGTTTTTTTTCTTTTTCCAAATCAACGCGTTTTTATTACCTATTGGAAAATCGTTTTCATCGTATATAGCTGTAATAATATTATTAATATTGTGTACGGTTTTTGATATTATTATCTATTACATATCGCGTGTTGAATATTTCGATCTCGATAATAAATTATACACGCGTTATAATATATAATAATATTATCCTTTATAGAAATCGCAAAACGTAGTAGGCAAACCGGTACGAATTTCGATCGCGTTCGTATAATATCATATTATATTATGTACTCGTATATACAGCCAATCCCAATCCCAATCTCGCGTCTCGTCATCCATTTTCTATGACAGCCTCGCGTTTGAATTATTATTTAGTTTGAGGTTATAATAATATATTATTATTATTATAATACTGGAGCACACTTTGATGTTATCGCGCGCTCGAGCATGTATTTGCTATAATAATAATACGTAATGTGCTCGCTAAACAAACTTATCGAGTCGTGTACTTATATTTATTATTATACCATATATTATTATATTACATTTTCAATATTCATCATAATATTACATAATAATATATTATAATATTGCGTACTCGTATTATTCGCGATATGTATTATGTGTTTGAATCATTACCGGGAGGTAGGGGGTAGGGGTTCAAAATGGGCCATTATATTTTATATTTGTATATACAACGCGTATATAAAAACTTCAAACATCTACTGCCTTTTTTTTTAATTTTTTTAAACCCCTGAATTTTTTTCAAGGTATATTATTGTTATACGAAGTATCGTATTTTATAACATATATAGGTATAAACTGGTTGTTTTATATCCTGTATGGAATATATTAAGTAATATATAGTTAAAATACAGTTAATTGTCTCACAAAATAATTTTCGACTAATCGCGTTTCAGTGAGACTAATAATTAAAAATACATTACTTTAAACAGTCGATTGTTATCAATTTATCATATATTATTTATTATATATTATTATATTACCAGAACGCCTATACATAAATTGAGACAATCGACCAATAAAACTCGCGTTCGATATAATATTACGTTATAATATACGCCTGGTTGATAATAATTGATTAAATAAATATATAGTTATGGTATAATTTTCTTTATATAACGTATTATAGGAGTGTTCGTAATATATATTTCAAAAAAATATCATATCTACGTCTATAGACGTTTCTCGTTCGCACCAAAGCCATCAATAATTCGTCGAGTATTGTCGATTGCGTTTTTCGAATTAATGGAAACTGACTTTTGGGCATCGCCACCCTGTATATTACATAATATTATATTATTATAGTGTTTTTTATAGCTTATAGAGGAAAACAAAATGAAAACCGAATGGATGGGAAACAAAATTGGCATTGGCATTTGGTTGCGATCGTTAATTATTGATTATATCTGCAGATCCGATGGCACGATGACGTATTTTTTTTTAATGCCCATTTATAATAAATTAATACACATTATGATTATATTATAATAATTTATTATTGACGTATACGCTCGTGTCGTCATTGTCGCCGGCGTGATCTACGATGTGGAAAATCGAAATTTTTTTAACGTTTTATATTGTTTTTCTCTCTATATTGAACATCTTAGTTCCATCGCAATTATGATATTGTTATAACGTCGTTTTTTTCGCGCCAATTCTTATTCTGATCGCAATTATTATTCTTATACAACGATAAATTCTCTGTATTTCTCTTATTATTTTATTGCGACGATCGCGTATAATTAAAGCACAATATATGAAATTCATTCATTTCAGAAACACCCTGTATGCAATTTTATAAAATCAAATATAATATATATTGTTCGATAAACTTATCAAGCATCGTGTAATATAACAGATTATAATATATTACAAAAAGTCTAATACATCGTGTTTGACCTTGAGCCATGACAAAATGTTTGTATATAATGTTATTAATTTATATTATTATATTAGAATATTACATTATGTATAATATTGTATTCGCATATTACGTTTAATGATCTGATAATAAATGACAAATGGAACGAGTGTTCTACAGCGAAAATTAGCATAATATTTACCAATTTATATATCTATTATTATATGTACATACATCATTATTACACGTGCAGGTAGCATAAAATATCGATTATAAATAACATAATTTGATCGAATATATAGAAAAAATTAGATAAAAAATATATACCGACAGTGTAAAGTAACATGGTGTTTGACGGGTTTTTATTTAAATTTATAATCGGTATTTTTACTCGCGTTTAATCTAAAAATTTAATTGATGGAGCAGCAAAAAAAAAAAATTAACTGTCTATCAATTATTGTCATTATTATATCTTTTGAAAGAAACGTATTGATTGGTTTATTCATAAAATTATTATTATTATTTCGTGCAGGTATAATACTCGTATTTTGCGAATTTAATATATTAGAATATATTCTGTCCATTATACCATATTTGATTATTTACGAGATTATATATAACAATTAATCAATATAATGTCCGCCATTTTATAACACGAATTTACATTTTTGCGATAATGTCATGATAATAAATGCATATAAAAAAAAAAAAAAATAAAGTAATGAATTATTGTTAATTATAATAACAAAATATATATAGAATAATAATTGTCAAAGATATAACATTTGGCAATAAAAATTGTTGAACGTATATTTTCGTTTTATCTTTAAGTATCGTCTGGTGGGTCGTAATGAATTTAACAAAGAATTTTATAATATTTACACAGTCGTTTGTAAACACAAATAAAATAAATTTACACCATTCGTTTCATATAAGACAATAAGATAAAGATGGAAATATTTTAAATAAATAATATTGTTTTAAGACACGAGTATGATGTGTATAATATACGTATAATATGGTACTTATATAATATAATATTATAATAATTGATGTAGTAGTCGATTACTTTGAATGGATTTCAAATAATGCCAATATACGAAAAATACTGAGTTTATGATCTCTGTTGAAGTCTCCGGTAACGATAAGCATAATATAATATATTATAGTACCTAATGTTTGGCAAGTAATATTGACAATAAAATATAATAAACCTATAATATATATTATTAATGACGAGAAATTTATAAAAAAAAAAATTCTTTAAGAAATATAGATTTTACATTTTATTTTTTTGTTATTACGAAAAACAAAAAATTAATCAATTTTTGTATATGTGCAGACCGCTAAAAGCTACATAGTAATAATGTAAATTTACGTGTTGTATCGGTAAATAACACTTTTTAATTTAATAAATATCTTAAAAACTGAACTTTACATACGTAATTTAACATCACTCTAATAGTTCAATATGTACGTATAATAAACGTAAATTCATGACATTTATCGTAATTGCATCGCAGTTATATCAGTGAACGTAGGACGAGAATTTATACTACGCATGCGTATACGATGATATTAAATAAATATAAATTAAAACGTAAAACGCGCGACGTATATACAATATTAATATTATAATATAAGTACCTAAAGTACAATTTTGCGGTGTACTTAATGCGAATAAACGGTGGGAAATATTGAGCATAGGTACCTACATTTTGCGTGTGATGCGATAGAAAAATACAAAATATTTTTTTTAGTAAGTATAATACGGTTTCCACGCTGGAAAATAATAATACAATATTATACGGATTGAAAATTACGGGGGCAGGATGAAACGAATCATTGTAGTTGTTGTTGTAAAAATACATTTAAATAATATTAAAAAAATGAAAAAATTACGTTTACATTTAAATAATAATAATAATAATAATAATAATAATAATAATAATAATAATAATAATAATAATAATAATTTAGTTACCAACCGCCAGTTCGTATGGCGTGGACTATTGGAATATAAAAGTTATATATTAAACTAGATAATATTGTAGAAAATAATATTAGATTAAATATGAAATAAGACTTTTAAAAACATTTTAGATACCTATTACCTACTAGTTACTACTAACATAAAGGCCAAAAAATGAGAAAAATTGTAATTGTTGTCAAAGTAGTTGAAAAACACATTTTCACTACCTACCATAAAATATTAGTACTTTAGGAGATATCTTTACCTATCACTCGTACGTATAACACATAATATACCTACTTATACCTATTCAGTATTCTATTATCCACATGGTAGGACCACAAGTCCACAGTTAATTTTTATACCTACTATCGGTACAATTTGCCACCGGATAATAAAATATTGAAATATAATGAATTATTAAATTATAAGTACATTTGATATTTTGATGATAATACACATACCTAATTTTTTTAGTGTGAGTAGTAGGTACTTGAAATCAACTGTTATACATTATTTTATTAATCTTAATTTCATCTTACATTACCGAACTCATAGGTTATTATAGCCTATAAGTAATGTTATATTGTTTTATACTATGGTTAAGAATAATACCAATATACAATACGTTACCTATATTATACCTAATATTATAAATATTATTACGAATTATGATATTATTATGAAATTTTTAATTTATATATAATAAAAAAATTAAACGTTGTTGAAAACCGGTTGAACTCCAAACTCCTATTTTAATCTGTGGAAACTCATCTCGTAATTTTGTTTATAATATTATTCGTAATTGTTCCGTACACAACATAATACATAAAAACACGAATCATAAAGTCTTACAATGCTTGTATTATTGCCATTTCGTACATGAATGGAAAGAATGAAAAATAAAATATTATAATAATTTATTAATTTATACGCATAATTATATACAATATTTTTTCGTATAAAATATATATTAAAAAAATACAATGTGGAAATAATATGAATACCTCCTAGGTACTACATTATAATCTTGTGGTAAATAACACGTATTATAATATATTACCATTATCAGAGTACGATTAACGTTCTGAAATACGATGACGTTGTTCTATAAAATATCCCAACAAATTACATGTTGTCGAATACAAATTATGGTTTACTGTAAAAATCCAACCAAACCGTTACCTACCCGTACAATATTATATGTATACGGTATACCTACTATTAAATTATCATATATTCATATCGATGAACGCATCGAAACGAATGAATGATTTAGGTACTGTTCAATTAATAGTACAATCAGACAACTCTTTTAATACCTATCATAATATTATGCGTAAAAAGTAGACATATTAGAATATCTAATAATAGGTATACCGATTGGTAGGTATATAAAATAGATAGATCAAAAATAAATTTTTCATTATAACAAAAATTATGAGCGATAATACCTACAAGTATAGGATGACAAAAATATTTATGATAAAGCGAGTCGACTGTTTGAAACCAAATAACTATATTAATTAATTTCAGTTATCATAAAATGTTGAATAATTCTTTTTTTTTTAATTTAAATTTCTATAATCATACTAAATAAGAATAACAGAAAATAATATGAATATAATATAAAAAATAAGTATCACTTTAATGGTTCTGGGGGGTGCAGTACACTTGGACCCCCCCCATACTGTTATTATCATAATATTTATCTAATCTAGACACTATTTTTTTAGATCAGTCTTTTCGCAACTAACTTCATGTTATTGGAGACATTAATGCGTTGTTGTTGTTATTTTACTTTACTTAAATGTTTAAGTCTTTGGTAACTTTAACGTTATGTTACAATTTTCAGGATTTTGTATACCGAACGTTCTATAATACTACCTGTATTTACCTGTTCTACTTCTTTTTCTGTAAAATTTTCAGCTACTAAACCTTCTACTGTAGATGATGTTTGATGGCTATTGACGAAAATGGTTTAAGAAGAAATAAAATTTAATAATAAAAAGCTTTGAATTTCTCTCAAACATGCATTAAACTTCAATGAGGATAAGAAGAATCTACACGCATTATTTTCTTAATTATCTCTTAAAAATTCTGTTGATTTTAATCAACATGATGCTTCTTGGTAGAGTTATTTTAACATTTTACTAACCTCGTATCCCTTCTAACTTTCATAAAAACTCCTATGTTCTGACTACTTCATTCAATTATTATTCTTAATCAGTCTTTTACTACCTAACCTAACCTTAATTTTTATATTTAATTTATTCCTAACTACTATATTACCATTGCAAATATTAGTTATTACTTTATTAGGTACCTACTATGTTTTGTTGTATTTTTTTTTCTTATCATAATTAATTGATATAATTTTATGTCTTCTTATTTGTTAATATTTTGTATAATTTGTTTATTATTATTATTATTATTAAACTTAAATAATAGAAAATATTTTTTTATAGCCCACATCGAATTTTGTTTTGTAATATTCTATTTTTAAACATTAATATAATTTTAGTGTTTTTTTTTTACGTATTTGTTTATCATTTTTTAAAGTTAAATAATAAATTAACTCATTCAAAGTTTAATGCCAGCTATAAAATAATGTTGTTTATCAATTAAAAAATAATAATATAAAAAAAAACATTAACTGGACAATGCGATTCAATGAAGTCCTCTGTTTTATATTTAGAATAGCCAACCTACAACATTTTTTTTATGTTTATTTTAATATTATCTTCATGTGCAATGTTACTAAATATGTTTCTAATATTTATTTCTATATTAATACATTCACACTTAATATAATAGGTACCAATATATTAGTGTACTTTTAATTTATTAATTTATTTACGAAAACGTAATAATCAATATGAGATAATAAAAATAACCAAATATTATTTCTTAATTCAATGTTATAACTTTAACTACTAATGGTGTCAAAATATTTTGTACTTAACATAAACCGTGAATAGAACATAGAAAAACATAAATATAAGAAAATATTATATTTTTAAAAATTCTAGTTAAAAAAAAAAAAAACTAGAAGGTAAACGTAATCCCTATGCTAAAATGTATTATTTTAACTCTCCGTTCTCTAACTTTAATATTACTATTGTCACTTAATATTATAATATTATTAATTTTATAAAGTAATTGTGAACATTTTATTAGGACAAAATAATTATTTTCTTATATTTATACCTAACTAAAAATATGGATTAAATTCATTTTATTAATTGATCTCACATTCACTACACAAATTTTTAAGTAGTTAAGTACTATCTAAATGATAATTAATTTACGATGTACGTAAATAAGTAAATAACAAACTTATGAATAAAACGGTTATATAGAATTGTGTTAAATTGATCAATATAAGTTTAAACCAATAATTATAAGTTCTTTTTAAAGATATCATGTTTAGATTCACAAGACGTGATATTATTATTTTTTTGCTATTGTCTTTGTATGTCTCTCATTCTAAGTTCTTATATGCCATATACATGGTCCACGGTATAGAGATTGAACGTATGGATTATCAGTAGATATCCGACAGAGGTCAAAATGTGTCACGCTTGAGTCACGATTGTCGCCTATAAACAATACACGCATATTTAGATATAATAAATATTATCTTAATAAAGACTTAAATGCAAAATAATGCACCTAATAAGTAATAGTTATCGATAATACAAATATAACAATAATAATACATAGTAAAATTAATTTTTGTTTAATTTTTCAAAACAACAGGACAGTCGATCCATCCTATATGCCTAACTATTATTTTTATTAATTTTGGTAAAAAAATAATTGTGAATCATTTGAATACACGACAAATAAAAGTACCTAATATAATATAATATAATATAATATAATATAATATAATATAATATAATATAATATAATATAATATAATATAATATAATATAATATAATATAATATTATACGATAACGCGTATACAAATTGAATAAAAAATATATACGTAATATTATGAATAATTATAGGTTCAAATGTATCGTCGAAGAATATGATAACACGACGTGATGTCCTATACATATATTATTTTAATATCGATCATAACATTATAAGACCGACACACATATCATATTATTATCGCGTTCAATACTAGATTATTATAATAATACGTATAATATTCGTATATATATTGGCAATAATAAAAATATTGTATAGTACCCATACACTTTTAGTTCGTCATATTATTATTATTATTACTGTGCACGTATTATTATTATTATTATTATTATTATTATTATTATTATTATTATTATTCTTTCTATTTAGGTGTCCGTCAAAACTAAATCTATATAATATGTAATTACTTTTTATTATTTTAATTTTTTCTAAACCCGTTGTCGTTTCTTCTTGTTCTCGTTTTACACACACACACACCGTATTTATAGTAATAATAATATATACTTATATGCCCGTACTTAAACAGCGCGTGCACGCATTATATTGTTATTAATACGAATGACTTAACTTCTGTGGCTTTACATGCGTACTATACATTATATATATGTATATTACACAATATAATATCGAATCCAACGCACGCGGAAATAAAAAAAGGCACCCGAACAATATGAAATGTAATATTATAACAATTAAACCTTATAGTAGGTACCTTACAGGCATACCGCGTTGAATCGGTCGAATATTTTCTGGTCATCGTCGGTTACAAACGGTATAATATAATGTAGTTATTAAGGCGATATGATATTATATGACTGCTGTATAAATATACACACACGGACATTTCGTGTAGGTACTTTATAAATATATCTCGATCGATTTATTCAATTTTAAATTTTTAATTGGTTTTTATCGTGCCAATTCCATTTACAACCGCGCAATATAAATTTAATATATTTTTAATTTGATATACTAATTTATTGAATATCATTAGGATATATATTAGATGTTATTAGGTGAATATTTGTAAATTTGACTATAAGCGCATGTTTAAGAATCGTTTTTTCGAATGATTAAAAATTTTACTTTATAATAAAATACTATATATATCCTTCAATCACCGTTATATTTTCTACGCATTTGTCTACCCATTCGGCCAACTATTATTTTAGTTTATTATTATTAATTATTATATAATCATCTATATTCAAAAATGTAACTCTTAATTTGAATATTATAATTTAAATTTCATGTATACTTACGTAATATAGATATAGGTATTATCTATTATATATACTTGGACATAAATATTTCAATCGTAACGTTAATATTTGAATAGTGAAAATATTATTTTTTTCATCCATCTCGATGAAATGTGACTCCTATGACAAGATTTATTAGCTGGTATATTATATCTGTAATCTGTTTGGTATAGTTTGGCCAAGAAAAAATAAATCAATATTGCAATTTATTTTTTTATTTTTGTAAATTTACAATTTTTAACGTATAAAAACGTCAAGAAATTATAATATTATTATCGCGTTACATAATTAAAATATAATGGCAAGCAACAAATTATTGCCAATAGGTATTTTATTAATTTTTAATATTTATCGATTTTTATCGATTAATATTTATTTAACGATTTTAACCGGTTTTGGGTACAATTTTTCAAAATATATATATAATCTGTTAACTATATATATTCATGATGTATTGACTATAATATGCAATGATTAAAGAACGTTATATTTGATAATTCAATTTTTCGTTTTAATATATACCTAGGTAGGTATATACCGTGTACACAAGCTATAATGATCTACCACGCTAAAAACAAATTACATTGGATTACCAATAAATTACTGTAGACATATTATAATATAATTTCTAAAATTTTAATTAAAAAATTTCTGTTGGCAATTGCACGATTTCATTATTATAATATATTGTCGTTCTGAAATATATTAATGTCCATGCAAATTATTTTCCCTATGCCATGTATTTTATGATTTGTAATGCTGTTATTTTTTTCTTATAAATTCAATATTACATTATTAAAAATTATGTACATATATTTTATACAACACAATATCATATAAAATATGTCTTGTGCAGCATCAGATAGCGCATTAAAATTCCAAATAAGTAATAGTTAAACATTAATTGATTATAATATTATACCTGTAGAAGTGGTCAGTGGGACGAGAAAATTGGCGTATATTTTATCGAAATTAACATTATAATAATTATTAACAATTATTTCAGTTGATCTATTATATCAGAATATTATTCCATCGTGCATAATAATTATATTAAGTGACGTAACAGCACGCCGTTACATTTTATAAAATGATGGTCGGTGGACCGTTCATGAAACCACACGTCATGTGTATGATTCGTACCTATCAATAAAACGTAACGTATACGTAAAAAATAATATTATGATTAACTAAAATGTGAGAGTTAATATTCTTACGATATTATTATTATTATTATGTTTTATGATAAGGACTCGTCTAGGAATGTTATTTTTGTTTTATTCATTTATATCGTATTTAATATAATAATTATTATACTAGTAGTACCTAGGTATATATTACTGGTAGTTCCTTAAAATCGATTTTTAGATTCGTTAAAAAAATTCTGTAGAATAATTATATAATGATTATATTGACTATAATATGAGTTCTACGTATAGATATAAATTTACAAATTAACGATTACGATTTTTTTTAATTGTTTAATTTAATTAATTAAAAACTATAATACAATATATGTAATTTTTTTAATATTCACAGTTTATATACGTATTTATATAAATATTATATTTTAATTTTGTAAAAAAAAAAGGTACATTTTTGAAATATTTTATGTATCTACTAAACTTAAAAATTAAAAATTCGTATAGTTATTATTTATATTATTATTGGTATTATACTATAATACCAATTATAGATGTCGTTTCTATATTACATATAATATTATGTATTTGTGTATTCCTACGTGACTTTTAGGAAAAAATAATAGTATTATTATTTAAAAAAAAAATAATTATTCTTTTTATTTATGTACGAAAATTATTATTTTAGTCGTTCGTTAATTTTCGCCATAGGATATTATTATTATGCGTATATCGCGAATAATTCATTATTATATTATTGGATATTTCCGCCTACTCGTATTTTTTTCCCCCCTTTTTTTTTTTCTTAACTTTTGCCTGTTGTCAATTATAAATTTTAATGTATACACATAAAATAACTATTTCTTTCTGCGTAAAATAATTATTAATAATCATAAATAAGATTTTAAAAAAAAAAAAAAAAAAAAACGTAATGTTTATACGTAATAATTATTATGCGCCATTATAAATTAGTCGCGGTTAGTCATTATAATATTATTGTATAGTTTCATTGTTTCGACGAGTCCGTTGATTTTATATCTGAATAAAAAAAAAAAGTTAAATATTAAAAAAAAATTATTTCCATAAAACAATGTGTGTAATTATATATAACATATCAAAAAATGAATACAAATACATAATTAAATATTATAAAAATTCATATTTAAAATAACATAATGATAACTTATTATAATTTTGCAATAATATACAATAATTATTTGTATATAATCTTAAAATGAAATTGTATAGTGACTATCAAGTTAAAAATTAAAATCATTATATAAACTATCAAAACGCGCATTTAAATTAATAATATTTTATAGTAAATATTATTTCATTTTATCTACGTATAATATATAGCTTCATTTTTTTTCTTTCCACGAGAAAAAAAAATAATAATTTATAATGCTGCTTTTATATTTGAATAAAAATGAACAATTATTATTTAATCGCACGTTAACTTTTGCTCAGAAATTTGAAATATTGTAGGTCATCTGAATAGATGGATGAATATCCATAATAATATTTAATTATTAATAAACATTTTTTACCGTTTCAGTTGATGATAATATGGGTACAGTAAATTATGGAGTTATAAGTTATATAGCTATATTATCGTACAATTCTATCATATATTATATTTATTATTTTTAATTTAATAAATTTCCGATCTCATTTGTGATTAAAATTTTTTAATTCGTGGAAACCTATATAACTCATATTATCATATTATAATAAATAATACATTTATATATATTTGGCCTGCACACATACCAATATATATATATTATGTAAAACCATTTTGATATACATCTGTAATTCTCTAATTTATTCGACGTTATTAGTCCTCGTCAGAGTTTAAAAATATATTTATATATTAGTCGGTTTAATTTTACACTCGTATTGTAGATAATAATTTATCAGATAGGAAATATTATATTATGCATTATATATAGGTACTTAAACTACTTCTCGACGTTATATTGATATGCGCTATCAATAATTCGTTTGGAGCACCTCCAAGTCTGGCATAGATCATAATATTATTATCATAAATATGCGACTATAACTAATGTAATTAAACACACACACACATAAAAAAAAAATATATATAAGTAGTTTGTAAGTTCATGTTTCAAGTTTCATTCGTCTCCGTTCCTCTGTCGATCTTTCTCTCACCGGTCGTGTTCGCAACTTATAATATATACGTATTATACCACCTACTTTGTTATAATATACCAATAACGGTAAATAATATCGCCAAAACTATACAAACGCAATTATTTATAATAAAATATAATATATAGGATATTAAAAATAAAAAGTCAGGGGACTTATATATCATTACTTTTAAACGTAATATTACCATAATAAATTGGAATAACATGTAAACATACAATATAAAATATGGTATATTCATACAATTATTATGCGTTAAATTATAATTTATATATTAATACAATATGTGTATGATAGACGCACACACACGACTATTATTAACATTATATTATTGTTAACGTATGCTAAACACCTGTCACTTCTCGTTCGCGGATAAATTATTGTTAAATAATACGGCTTTCACTGAAATTAATATAATATATTATTATTATTATTATTATTATTATTATTATTATGTTAAATTCCTTCGCGTGAACAGTTTACCTCGGGATGAGTCAGGACTCCAAATCTCGATTAAATACATAAATTATTGATATAAATACAATTTTTTTTTTTTTTTTTAATGGACACGAACTTTTTTTAAAAGTGTATATATCGTGTAATATGCATTTGCATCATATAATATAATGAAAACGCTAAATCGTAACAAAAACTAATAATATATAATCATTATGATCGCCTTTGGTCGTTGATATTTGAGATAATTTGTAATTACGATTAATTAAAATATTAAAAGAATATATTGTATTTTAGAATTTAGGCCACAAAAAGGGTGACATTTAAATATGAAATTTATAATTTTTATTACGACATCCCTAAATTTAATTTAAATTTCAAATATTGACAGAAATAAAACGTTCGAAATTAACAATATTGTATAATTTTAACCCATTCGCGTGACATATACGATCGAGTGTTAAAATTTTACTAAAAGAGGTTAAAGTTTATTTGTGTTTCCCAAGAATTTCAAAATTAATTATTATATAAAAAAAAAAATACATAAAAAATCAACGCAGTTTCAATTAAATTATAAAACTAACATCTTATATTATATTTATTATATTAATTAATTAATTATTGTTTAGAAGACATTTTTATTATTTTATGTTTATAAACATTTTGTAACACCTATCACTTATTTTCATATTATAACGAGTATATCGTATTAAAATAAATTTGTGATAAAATAAACTATCCAAATGTATGAATAAATTCAGTGTTGTTCATCCCTATATCTGTGTGTAGCAACCGCTACATATTTAGTTTAAAAGGAATGGGTGGGTTATAATTATTATTTACGAAATTTATAGATTGCACATCATTATTGTGATATAATATGTAAGGGAACTGAAGGGATAAATGTATGCAGTATATTTTTATTTTGCGTGAAAATCATAGCATTATTTCGAGTCGAAAACTGTTTATAGATATAAATAAAAAAAAAAACATTGTAAAACCAATACACTCTTCCCTTTGCTCAAAATTTGAATTGATAATTAAAAAACAAATTGACAAAAATAATATTATAAAAAAGTGCAAAAATTATGTCATCTATAGCGAGTATTGAACCACGCACTATACGCAACTTAATTTACCTGTAAAGTCGATTAATTTCTTTTTTAACGGCTTAAATACTAATTATTTAGAAAAAGTTTATTGAGGATAATCTATAAAAAAAAATATGGTGCTCTAATCTAACTCTTTACCGACCTAATCTCCTTTTACTGCAATTGCCTTCGAAGGATTTCGCGTCGGTGAGTTAATTTAGAGGAAACATATTTTTTTCCAACTACGCCATCGGACGTACAGGTGTATTAAACGATTTTTCTTCTATTTAAATACGAAATTTGTTTGTTTCCGTAGTGATGAATATGAACATACGAGTATAGTATTACATTTTAGGAACGAAAAATAAGAATAAATACGGACAAAACACAATATTATTTTAAAAATAAATCAAATCAATTTGTATACAAGTATGTATGAAAGTTTTAGAGTTGAGACTAAATAAAATATTATCGTATAAAGTTTAAAATGTAAAAAAATTAATTTAAAGGTTCCAAAATTTAATCGCGTATGTATATAGTACCTATTATACTACCTATTTGTATACTCAATACAATTTTCAAGTCAATTTTCTAGGTACAATATTGCCTGAGTTATCAGAAGCTATTGAAATTGATTACATCCAATTTAGGTGGTGGGTAGGTCTTAAAAATTGTTATTGCTACATCTTTCATGTAGAGTTTGTGCGCAACTGAATAAATTATATATATTTTTTTAATACCTTATATAGTGTATATCAATATTAAAATTTCACGGCGTTTATAATCATATACCACGGTATTATAATATAACCTAATATAATTTATAATTCATAATTTTAAGTAAGTTTATGTGAGCTATTACTTGCATTAAAATCATATTATTTTATTAATATACATTTCAATATATAATTGCAAATTAATAGTTAAATACGTCTATATCGCGGTGGGCAAGCCAATTATAATAATATTATTATTATGTAACTTTTGACTCGAATATTTCATACGGCCTCGTGGTAGACCTACTCAAGTTAACGTACAAAATGCTCTTGGCGCGTTAATAAATAACGCGGACGGTAGATATAATAATGATTATAAATTATTATTACTAACTGTCAGCGCATATTAATGCGAAATTTATAATACTTAGGTATACGAGTATATGTTTTTTCCAACATCATTTCGTGTATTTGAAATTTTGAATATTCGCTAAAAAAAAAAAAATAAAAAAATAAAATAAAATAAACCTTCCATTATATGGGCTATAAGTTGTATATATAAAGGTCACGGTCAAACACGCGGTTTATACCATACACCTGGTCAAACGGTGCATATTAAAGTATTTTGCGTGTGTGCGCAGAGGCGATTTTCAATGACGATATTATAATAATAATAATTATAATATTGCATATATAGGCATTTCAAAAATATCTTATCCGTGTATTGTTGTTGTTGGATTATGATATTATTATATTATAGTATTGTAATTTTCAGGACAATCGCGTTTTTTCGAACAATAATAATATCGTATAATAATATTCGCTCATTATATTTAATATAATAATTATTATTTTTTTTAAATAATAATAATAATGTGACTCGTAAGTCGTGCCTAAATCTAATATAAATATATATATGATTATAATATTCATAAGGATGTGCCATGTGCGTGCTCAAGCCGTTCACACAATCGATTCATCATCGTTACATTATATACTCGTATATTAATGTGTTATACAAGTATCGCCTATACAGGGTGATCATAATAAAGACGACTGATATCGTTAGTATTCTCATTATTTTTGGAATATAAAATCGTATTTCGATCTCTCTGTATATGATACACTAGCCCGCGTGTCGTATCTCTATATACGCGTATATAAACGGTTTCTTTTTCTTCTCCTTCTTGCGAGACGCGATATTATGATACGACACCACCGCGCACAATATTATTATTATTATTCGTGTATTATAATAATAATAATAATAATAATCATAATAATAATAATAATATACGTTTTTATTTTTTATAGTTTTTAACAACCTGTCGCGCATAAATCTTCGTTGGAGCGTATTATATATTATTATTTTCGCGGAAACGATAAATTCTTCGGTTTTGAAATATTCAAATTAACCGTAGACGCGCGCGCAGGAAACCCGCAGAGTGTCGATCACGAATATTCACGTGCGACTCTCTCGTGTATAATTTATAAAAATAAAAATAATAATAATAATAATAATAAAAATAATAATAATAATAATAATAATAATAATAATAATATAATCTTATCCCGTGTTCGAAACGCAATGATACGCCGCGCACAAACCGCGTTTTATAGCTATTTCGAAGTTGCGTATGATAATAATATTATTTATATAATATATTATAATATTTTTACGTGTATAATATTATTATGAATGAAATTCGTTCGGTCGGCCAGGCCGCCAACAGATTACGTCACAAATACGTTTATTGTAATATGCATGCCGTCACGCGAATCCGTCATGCTGCGAAACGAGATTAAAAATTAAAATTATTATACGTAATATTATATTTTAATATCATAACGACGATAATAAAATATTAATAAACCGCCGTTACTTAACAAGTCTTTACGTGCATTTTAATATTCCCAACATAAAATGTGGATTGTTATAAAATTATTACAGTATAAATATAATGTAATATTATTATGTACCTAACGTAGGTAGGCGTATAATATTATAATGACAATTTATATTTAAAATTTGTATTAATTTTTTTTTTTTAATTATTTCCATAATATTTATCTATATCGGAAATACAAAAAACAGATTTACACGTGTTAAAAATCAAAATAACATATGACAAAAATATATTGAATGTTTGAATGCATGAAGAATTTAAAATATACGTAAGTATACAATATTCTTTTATCAATTTTTACATAAAAAAAATTCTCTTTTTATTGCACGTATTATTTATATGAAAAGTATAAATAACCTGAAATATATATTATTATACATATACATCCAGGTATAACAAATAATTTCTTCTTTAAATAAATTTATACCTTACATCATGACGAAATAGATAGATATCACAGATTTTTAATACGAACATTACCCCTCAACTACGAACTCCACATTTATCATATACGTAGTTATCACTATTCATTAAACTCATAAAGAATTAATAAGTTTTGGATAATAGTTTTGGATTACTACTTGATAGTTAATAAGTTTAAGTTTAACGTAAAAAAAAATATTAAACAAATAAGAAGTAGAATTTTATATTGTACTCGTATGTCGAATAAGGAAGAAAAACTCATTTTAGTGTGATGATAACCTCTCTATTTTGTCATACTTAATATGATATTCCCTCACAAATTTTAATTATTGTTGTTAGTATAATGACTCTACAAATCACCTACTTCTTCTGACTATTTTTTCACATAGGTTATTATTTTATTATTAATGGTTGCGATGGCTACAAATCGCATTCTTATATTCTTTTGATTCTTCCTTGATTTGAATCTTTGGTTGCAAATTGCCTTCATCTTCTGATTCTTTTTTGATGTTACTACAAAATGTTCAGTCTTAATGACGGTGCTCGCCTCGGTAGTAATTAAATCAGTGGATGATGACGGCATAGTGGTTATAATGTTAATGTGGGTACAATGGTAATCATCGGTATGGGGGCGGTTACCGTTTTGAGTTTTTGACCGACTGTTTTTTATGGTCCGTCTTTTTTAGCTGTTTATTGTTGTTCGTGTTATATAGTATGTTTCCTCTTTCTATTACTCAGCTGCAGTAGAAATGTGGAATGTATGTTTTACAGTGTGATCATAAATGTAAAATAATGTTACAATAATAATGGCGTTTTAACTTTTAACATGGAAAACGTACTTTCTACCACTGTAAATCGCGTGGAAGTCGTGTCATTCTGATCATTCTGTATATTATTATGTTACTTATCTGTTATCGGAAATGTATTCGTCTTATCGATGTGAAAATAGTGTCGCTACACCGTATTGTAGATACCTTACATATCTGTATGGGTGAATCGTGAATACGGTCAGTAGAAGTATTTTCAAGTTAATTGGATCGACGACGATTTCTATATGGATACTATTATCCGTGTTCTCGAACAAATAAGGATTACGCAAAACTACCGTAAGTATATGCAAGATGAGTGATAATACATATTTTGTTCGTGCAGAAAGTGTGCACTCTGAATGGACTTTCTTATTATTTGCACAATATTCAAAGCGATGTTTGATAAAAAAAAAAAAAAATAGTCGGCGCGTATTACACGTATAGAGAAATTTAAATTCCGTATCGAAACCGAAATCCAATCTTTATTCAGTAGATCAATTTCTTTCTATATGTTATTTCAGTAATATTTTATTATAAACATATTACATTCACTGCGGTTTTCTTTGATCCATATATGATACCGTATAAGTATATCACTCGTGTTTAATCTATAATTAATTACGTATAATTATTATTAATTTCTATAAAATATATCCTTATGTGTTATATATTTATGAATTTAATATATTTTATGTAAACTAATGTCGTTTCACTTTCATCGTGTATAATATCAACCACCATATTATCGTAGTTTGTAGATTATTGATGAATCATAAATTAATAACATAATATTACACAATATTTAAATAATTCCTATTTAGGGTATCGCCATCATGGAACGTATAACGTTCGGTAACCATTTGCTTAACCATTTGTTTAACGTTTAATAAATATTGACAAAAAATTAATCGATTTATTTTTCATTCAGCATTTCATATTAATTTGGATTCTACAAATATTTTTATTTTTAATATAATTTCAAATTTTTAAAAGATAAAATAAATATTTTAATATAAAACGTACCTAAGACCTATAACTATGTTTATTCCTGTAAATAGGATGCACAAAACCAAACATAAAATCGGACTTTAAAACCGTATTAAAAATAATACTATATGCCATATAGCTTATGGAATATTATCATAATTCTGTATATATAAACAATAAAGTACTTAATATAATTTCGGATTTACGCCAATATATTAAAATAATTATGTTAAAAAAACGTAGTTGGGTTTGTATGTATGTATAAAGTATAAAAAGTAACATTAGTTATAAACTTATAATTATGTGTACTCATTATGTGAATATTGTATACGATGTATTTATTTTATAATTATAGCTTTTTAAATTGTCTGTTTACAGGTTCATATTAAGTGTATTATATTATTATGCACTCCGATAGTTCGATATACCTAATAGATAATAATTAATATAAAATAAAGGTATATTTTAAAACTTTAATACATCTAAATTAGGTACTTTGTTTTTTTTTTTTTTATATATAAACTAAAAAATAATTATAGTGTCAAATTTTAATTTTATAACCTAAAAAAAAAAAAAAAACAATATTAAATTTTTTATTTAATATATTATGTATTATGTATTTTAATATGTATATACACATAACTCGTTTTATAAACTAGCCATAATTTTATGATACACACCAATATAGAATATATTATGATTTTATAATTTATACCGTTTTATGTAGCGCTTGTGTGAAATATTCAACTAATAAATAGTTCAAGAAAAGATTATCTCATAATTAATATGCATATAGGATTTGTTTATAATAACAAAATACGAAGAATGAATTAGTCGCAAATCGGTGAAATTTCGTGGAACGTGGCTGCATAAATCTGCTATGCTATATTATAAAAATAAATGCATGAATATTACCGTGATGCGAGTCGGTAATAGAACCAGTGCAACATAATAATAATATTATGATTACTTATATGAGACAAATATCATCGTTAAAACGAATGTGTTATCAACCTGGTATGCGTTATATTAAATCAAACACCATACCAATGGTAACATGACCGACAATGACCGAGAAGGACCGAGAAGAGTATTAATGTAAATCGACGTGTGAAACTACGTTTATAATATATATATGTGTCTATTAAAATGCATACGACGAGTTTAGAACTGATTGTAAAAAAAAACTGCATGATGTTATTTAAAACATGTTATATGGTATGTTACGTATAATCCATTTTATGTGTTTATTTCTTGCATTATTATTTTATACGTTAAGATTAAGAATAACAGCTGGTTGTAAATGATATCAGGGTAGAATTATATAACGTGACAGTGAATTTACAATTTTAAACAAATACACAGTTGATTTGTTATTAAACACTGTAGAATTGAAATGTACATTAAAAAGTCCCGCCTCAGTAAGTCAGGATTGTGTGTACCTCGTGTAAAACAAAAACAATAATACCTAACCTGTAATATAATAATACGAATATTGTACATAATATGAGTTTATTGAATCGACAGCGGCGGGTCAAAAGCATTGTGTTTCATCCAGAGGTCGAACGGAGATAGAAAAAAATAATAAATATTACTATTATTTAAGACAATAGAGGTCCAAAATATGAAATTGATAAGAACGAAGAGCTTATCTCGACGACGAGTTGTGTACCTAATCACAACGAAGCGACTAGGAGGGCCGAGTTTACAATCGAATAATAAAATAATATAACAATATAAATATTATAATATAAACGTCTATAATTTAAATTCTATGACGATAACGAAACAAAAAAAAAAAAAACAAAAAACAAACCCATGTTAAAAGTAAAATTTAAAAAATAGAAGAAAAAAAATATTGGTTTGTTAAAAATAATTAAACGTGAATCAATGACATTATTGTACCTAGTAATTTATCATACACATAAAATGTTATTATCTAAGCAAAATATTTTTAATACGTAATAATCACATCATTTTGCATTAACTTTACATGAATATTCTAATACAGTATACAGATACCTAATTAATAATAGTAAAAAATAATTCATCACTTATATATAATTATATTAATTATACATTAAAATGATAGAACAATATTTTGATAAAATATTATAAAAAAAAAAGAAATTTAATATTTTCCCCCCCGGTATTACGTTATTATAAATAAAAGTTTTTTTTCTCTAAAATTCATGTTTTGTATGATTGTACGAAAACATCAAATTGTGACCAATGTAAACAATTACTACCTATATAATATTATTATTTCATATTATGATAATAATATGAAATTGTATGACTCTGATGTATAGTGAAATATAAGTAAAAAATAAATATTTTTGAATAATATAATATTTTTATTCACCACATATTATAATACCTATAAGTATAATAATATATTATGCGTATTTTACACGCTCACTTGAATACAAAATAAGACAAAATAATAATAATAATAATAATCTTTATGATACATCATACGTTTATGTGTATATTTTAGAAAGTCAAGTTTAGTAAACTCTTTCCCCTAAAGTATGAGTACCACAATTTAGAGTATCCTTATATTGTTATACGAACTTATCACAATAAGATAATATTATTAATAATTAATATTCGAACTATCCTCGATAGAACAACACGTCATGTTATATTTATATACACATACCTCTGTGTCTACACGTATTTATGATTAGTGATTAGTGATTACTGATTAGATATATAATATGCAAATTCAATTTCGTTTCACTGTGATAATTACGTTTAATAAACGTGTACGGAGTATACTCCCGACTCCGTTTATACTCTATTATAATAGAAAACTGTATAGTGCAATACTACAATAATATACTGATTACCCAGAGAAGACAAATAAAATAATAATAATAATAATAATAATAATAATAATAAAATTTTATTATTATTATTATTATTA
>JAIUCT010000023.1:5915098-5933641 GCA_021307375.1 Tetraneura akinire
TAATAATAATAATAATAATAATAATAATAATAATAATAATAATAATATCGAATGACCTTATCGTCGTTACTATTTACCACTGATCGATCAACCGATCGTAGTCGCCATTGTCGATGACGCCACGAGAGCACGGGCGCCATATCGTCAATGCGATAGTCGCCGACCGCGACGTCGAGACCCATGTGAACCGTTTCTGTCGCGTCAAGTCCACGTCTCATCGGTCAGTATATAGATCGTAATACGTGATTTTTTTTCTCTCGCAAATTTCCTTATCGATTACGATCAACGTATTTAAATATTATATATTAATATTATTATTACATTTTTTTTTCAAAATGTAATAAAATTATATAGCTTTAATATTGCAGATTTACAGCATATTTTGTTCGCATTCCAAAAATATAAAACCATATAGTATAATTTTTTACTATAAATTTTAATTTTTTTTTTTTATAGAAATACGCGAATGTGCAATTAAATATATTATATGTATCTGTGAATTTGTAATTCGTTTATTAAATAATATCCCATCATCACTATTTATAAGAATATAATTACACGTCGACAGATTATAATAACATATTTAAAATTCAAAAAAATATTTTTTTAAACATCCAAATCGTTAAAAACTACAAAAAACATAATGATAATTATCATTATTTATGCTTTTTATAACTTTCCATAACGACTGTTATATAATTTCGATAATATTAAATATTAATAAAAAGAGCTGATACTGTTGTGGAAAGACTGGAAGGGATACATGTGTAAAGAGGGTAGTGTTGAATTTTGATTAAAATTTGAATGCAATGATATAAATCATTACATAAGAAAAACAATTTTGAGCGAAGTTCATCAGGTAATATTGATGTATTGATTTAAATTTTTACATTCATAAAGTCTTTTAAATAAATGAACATAAAACCTCTAAAGGATAGTCACCTAAATACCCAAATCAGACAGTACTACGCTTGTTTTTCAAATGTAATGATAAATGATTTATCATTGCATTCAATACTATCCTCTTTACGCTTGTAATCCCTTATTCCCTTCCACAGCAGTAGTTCAGCTTAGTTCAAGTTATCGTGAATTATTGAAATCGAATTCGTCGAAATTTTAGTTTTTTGTGTTTTTGTCATTTTTCGGTTGTTTTTCCTATCTATTATGGTAAATTTTAAGAAATTCGAAAAAAATCCTGTATGAAGTCTAACTACATCTTAACATCCACTTTCCTTCGGGAAACATATATGCTATTTATGAAAATCGGAGCATTATTTCAAATAGAAAATGTGTCTAAAGATATAAAAAAAAAAAAAATAGACAAACATTGTTGTAAAACCAATACATTTTTCGCTTAGCTTAAAATCCAAAATAGATGAAAATATTTGTGTTTTGTATAGGTAAAATAACGTTTTAAAATATCAGAATTCGATCGGAATTTAATATAAATAGTACTATACCATGTACGCGGTTAAAGTTATGATTTAGAATATAATATATTATACCAACAGAATATACATTTTAATATATAATATACGTAGTATAATATAAAGTAAAGTATTTTCGTTGGACCGCACGCGGTTATAACTGCATATATATATAAGTATACCAATATACCAATAGACCCGTATTTATCGGTTGTATAATATTATATTATATTATCAATATAATAATGCTACCATAAAACGTATCGCAATCGATGATATAATATATATATATTTACGCGCGACAACGAGTATAATACGTATTATAACAATATAACTCACATTTTGTATACAAGAGAAATAAAAACCATAAAACAATAAACAAAAATAAAAACACAATATTAATCTTACAGGTGGTATTTTAATATATATATGTATATATATATTATATGTATGTAGGTATATACCACGTTCCATATTGCTCGATATTTATATACCTAGGTATAATATAATATACCAACTATTATATTCATATACATATATACGAGTGTATAGGTTCGACGTCAGACGATAATAATAATTATTATTAATAACAAAAAATAAAAACCGTAATCTAACGGCAGCATCGACGATGGGGTTTCGAGGACGAACGGTCGGTCGGAGGGGAAGAGGGGAAACCCTATTGTCAAGGCAAAGGATATTGTGTTCCGAAATGCGGCCGCCGCGGGTGGTTGACTAATGAACGGAAACGAAAATACGACGACGACAGCGTGGGCGACTCGCCGCCCGATATTATTTTATAGTCGGCCACGACTAAACAACGATTTATAATGTAACATTATTATAATATACAATATTACAGGGTGTCACTGCGGAAGATCTGGTGCAAAATGTACGATTGTTAATGCTTTCGAAGACGTCGCAGGACATAAAAAATATATTAGGTATATTCTGACAAAGAATTATTTATCTTCACTGTAATAACTAATAAGTATGGCGACAAATTCGAAATGTTTAAGTTCTTTCTTTTAGAAATAATAATACTGCGGATTATTCCCATCTGTATTATACGTATTATTTTTTACTTTTGTCGATTGACCAATTTGTTTTTTACCTCATTTTTTTTTTAAAAATATTTTTGTCGACACAAAACAGAAACTAGCTCCCTTATTCACTCGGGTAAGACTTGTCGTCGTAAATTCCCAATAACATTATTATATGACCGACCCTCACAGCGCCATCAAAATGTAGAACGGCCTTCGAATAACTCATATAACAAATATAACAATTACATTATATTATTATACTATTCCCTCGTTATTTCGCAGATCCTCAATAAAGAATGTGTTGGACGAAGGACGAATTCCCGAAACTTGAAAATATGCATAACAAATAAGAAATAAATAGCAGTGTTAATACTTAATAACGAGCAAATTGTATTTTTAAAAGTTTATGTACGAGTATGTACACGGAAATTCAAATTTTTTAAACTCAAATTTGAATAATAAATAATAAGAAAAAGGTCATTCTGTAAATATTTTCCAAATTCGTTGATCGTTCATTAATAATAAATACATCAATGGTATATAGGCATGCACAATATAATAAATTATTCTTATAAATATGATCCGTACTCCAAAAAATAGCCAAAATATAATATAATAAATTCTACGTATACTGACACGCTGTCAGGGAGACACAATCCGTACAGTATACAAATGTCTTTTGCGTCCTGCTGTAATAAAACATTACGTTGTTGTACGTTTTTTTTTTTCTTTTATGTTATCGCGTCCCCTCGTTTTATAATATCGACGTTATTTACCATTTTGAAAGATTCCCGTCGGACTCGACGACGACAACCCGATATCAATCAACCGTCAACGGTTTGTCAGTCGGCTGCTGCGACCACGGACCATTCGCAGCACGTATTGGCGTTTATAAGAATAATATAATAATAAAATATTGACCGTCCGTCGTAATATTATTATCAGTTTTCAGTCGTAAAACCGTCCGTTCCATCGAGATGATTTACCAACGTCACCACGCGGACTATCGCTGAACATCCCGCAGAGAAAAGCACGTTGTAAAACATCAAAATAAATTATATATTTTTGCGATATTTCGTTAGAACACTTCGCGTTGTGGCAATAAACGGAAAGTATTCGCATAGGCATGTATAATTTGATTTTTATGTTTTTTTTTTTGTTTTTAATTTTTTTTTATTTAATTTTTTTCCCTTATAATATTTTATATCATAAATTCTTAATTATTCGTGTACCTAATTAATATACTTATTATAATAAAACAAATATTGCGTGATATTAAATTTTAAATTTGATTAACTAAAATGGTAGGAATTTAATATAATGATACGAATTACTCTTATTTTGTATTGCGCATCATTATATTATAATAAAATTATATTCATATAGTATAAGATTCGTAAATTAATTATTAAAAATACCTTGAAGAATCATGAAAAATATATTATATACACATAAGTATATTTATTCTAAATTTTCAAATTTTTTAATGTTAATAACATCATGTTATCTTAAAAATATACATATTATTATTATTGTAGAGACTACAGTCAAAATTTGCCTCGATAGAACATCTCTATATTACAATTTACGCTTATTTAATAATATAATTTGTGTCAAAATCACGTATATTACAAAAAAATACATTAAATTATGACAAAAATATTATTAAAAATTATAAAAATTATAATACTAAATTATGTACAATTAATTAGGTATTGATATTTAATACAGTATTACTTTTATCATAATTTAATAAAAGCGTCACGTGTAATCATTGGTCTATATCTTTATATTTTTTTCTTTTTGTTGATCTTCGGCTGCCAGTTACTATATTTTTGCTTCCTGTTCACGTTTGATCATAATATATTTATTATTTATGAATATCTATCATTTTGCTTTAGATAATTTTTGTCCGGGATATTTTTAACTGTAATAGTATATTGTAGAACCGTATAGAAACTTCAACATTATTTTATACATACGTACTATATAGGTACTGAAAACTAATATCAACGTTTACAAAATAATCAAAACTATATAATTTACGTCAAGTTTTTGAAATTTCCAAGTAACCTAACCCACTCCACTTTTCCGTAGAACTTAAAGACGTCTTCCGAGGTTAAATAACTTAACAGTTATATCACTGACATATCGCTATAGTATCATATCCTGAAGTAAAATATTATATTATTTTTATCAGTCAAACCGTGGCATCGTAATCAAGACAAATTTCGATATCATTTGTCATCGTTTGCAACACACTGACGTTTGTGTCTATATCTAATTTATGTAAAACATTCAATAATCAATTTTTGTTTATATACCTAATAATGTAATT
Organism: Tetraneura akinire; assembly: GCA_021307375.1. Classification (NCBI taxonomy): domain Eukaryota; kingdom Metazoa; phylum Arthropoda; class Insecta; order Hemiptera; family Aphididae; genus Tetraneura; species Tetraneura akinire. The sequence continues at coordinate 5,919,907 of JAIUCT010000023.1, forward strand.
ATCGATTATAATTGATTAAAATTATTAATTCATAATATTTTTCTATTTGATTTTCAAATTCACCAATTATATCCTATTACACATTGTATTTTAATATTATTATGTTTTATTTAGTTCTGTAGTGGTTATTCATTTTTACATCAATATTTTAATGTTTAGAATCTTTAAATTAATGTAAAACGCGAGTTTAAAAAATGATAAAATTCAAATATTTTCACCGCGTTTCTTTGTATCTTTCATGAGTACGCCTAATATAATAGACCAATATAACATTGGTAAATATATTAATAATAATAATTCGAAATATTGACTCTCGTCGACGTTATCTCGTTACGTACACGTATCCAATAATAATAATAATAATAATAATAATAATAATAATAATAATATAATATGGTAAATATACGAAATAAAAATGATTGTGAAATTATACGCGTTACATTCGCGTTTAAAGACTTCGCAATGCGTTCAACGGATTTAAGATTTAACGCGTGAGAATCGTACGTACGGTTGTTAAGTTGGACACGAATTTGTAATATAAATATTATATACCTATTATAATATACGACGTGCAATATTATGCACTGCGAGTGTTGTTATTATGCAAATGCAATATTATTATATTACTGCAGTCGATAATTAATGTGCGTGTACAATAGAGGTATTACCTATACGTATTACAGTTGTGGTTAAAATATTATTGTTTTTAACCCATTTCGCGGATGAATTTATTACTATGTTATGTATAATATACATATAGAGGAAATTAAGAAAAAATACTTCAACCGTGACGTCGTCGGTTCCACGTGTGTAATAATGCAATATTATAATATTATGTGTATACATAATATACCGTCGTAATCATTCATGTATGTATAATTATTATTATCATGTAGGTAATAAACGAAAATTTAAATCCGTTTTCTTTCGACAACAATAATATATTATAATATGTACAATTTAGGACACGGAAGTGTGTTCAAACAGCGTTTATGAGTTATATTATTCCGATGTACGCCAAACAGAATCGTATAATCTTACAATACCTACATATATATAATAAATGCGTATTGCAACTTTCGTACGTAAATAAACGCAGATATTATATATCATATTGTGGAAGACATATAAATGGAAAGTTATTCGAAATATATTAAGTGTGTGTGTGTGTGTGTGTGTGTGTGAGTGAAAAAAACAATATTATGCGCCGAATGATTATAATAATTATATATAATTTTTTATGACGCTTTATGAATAATATATAAACCCGTGGAAAGTATTATAGGTATAATAATATTTTAACGAATCGTGGGCGAGCCACATTACAATTTAGATTTTGTCTATATATTATATTATCGTTAAAATCGATTCTAAGAATGAAAACATCATATATAGATTCGAATCGAGTTATCCGAATAAAATTGAATAATTTTCAATAATATTATATACCTAGGTTACCTATAAGTTAGAGCTATTGACATGGTTTGTACGTAAAAATAGTTCAAAAATATAATACATAACATTGTTTCTTATAATACGATATAGGTAAAATCAATGGCAGTCTATAAGAATTATAATATGTATAAACGCTTATTATAATATAATACATATATATATATATATATATATATATATATATATAAGTGCCTAATTATAAATTACTTATGATGGCCGTCCTCTGCTCTGCAAAACCAATTATTATCCGTTATTTTTGTTAATGAGAGTACATAATAATTATAACGATATATATAAGATACATGCATAATTCATATTATTAACATAAAACAAATGAATACATTATTATTATATGTAAATATATAATATTCATAAATACCTATACTCGTATTTTACTGACCGCATACCGTCGTAAATTTTAATAACCAATACTCAAATGTTATATTTAAATTATTGTAATAACTAATAAGACTTTTAAGTATAAATGTTAAAAAATAGAAGAAAAATTGACAAATATTGTCCATTACAAATTACAACTATAGTTATTTACTTAGTTAATAATAATTATTTACCTCAAACATTATATTATATTATACTTTAATACTTTATTATCGCACTACTTATGAATGATCTACTGCGGTACTTAAGAGACAATGAGAGTTCAAATATATCCTGTATCTGAATAGAGAGGAATTATTACGTTTTTCGTCTTTAGTATATATTATCTCCAAATGTAAAACAAAATTAATAAATTTATTATTATTTAAAAAATATAATATTAAATACAACTGATTACACATTATTAGTACGTTTTACAATAATACTCGTATATTCGTATAATTATAAATTACTATATTATTATTATTTTTTTTTTTAATATACTATACAAATCAAAACATACTACCCATATTAAATATTAAATAATTAGGAAATATGATAATTTTCAACGATATCTGTAACAGTTTTATTGAAAACTCGATGCTTTTCGGATATTTTTTAGTGTTCATCATATTATTATATGTTCGCGGAGTTGTCCAATTCTAATATTTCCCGTAGATCGGAAATTCTCACGTTCTACATCCTCTGTAAAAAGAATAAAATCAATATAGACATTAACAAATATTTCCATTATACAAGTACAAATCCACCACAAACGTGAATGATAAAACATTCCTGTATCAAAATTATTGAAAAAAATAAAAAGTCATAACAACAATAATGATGATAACACTTATATTGTATACTTATAAAGAATATTATAAATACTATAGGTCTATAGGTACTGTTTCTTTGGTTTAATATTTAAAAAATTTAAAACGCAAAATTGTACCAAACATAATACATCTGTAGGTACGATGAATAAAAAAAATCGTTAATAAAAAATATGTTGAAAATTCAAAAATTACAGCATGTATTTATATACAGTTTTATTCGTATATAACGAAGTAAATATTTTAAAGTCGATTCACTGCGTGATAAATGTTAATATATACGCACATTAATAATATTATTATTGGCCCACGTGTAAATGCGTTTAAAAACTGTATATGTAATAAATAAATAAATACGTATAACGACACAAGCACACACGGATAATAATAATAATAATTGTGAGCAGTCACGATTCGTATAAAATTGCGAGTAAACCGAATTAAAAATGAACAAATCTTTTTTAATCCGATGACTGAGATCGATTTATAAATTACATACGGTCTATTCGAATCACGATACGTTCACTTAAAAAAAAAAAAAAACATTTTAATATATCTCGTACAGATTTATTCAATATTATAACGACTGTCGTCAACCAAAACAACAGGATGATAATATATTTTGTCATATTACATTTATACGATATAAACACAGCTAATTTCTATATATATATACTGTGTATGACTCATTTATAGATAATTGTATATTATAATAATACGCGGACGTAAAGGAAATATTATTATAAATAAAATAATAGGATGACGTTCGACTGTATACTAAAATGTCATTTGTTCAAACGACGACAACAACTAAAAATTATAATAATATCGGTACCCATGTGAAAACAACGTAATAATATATCGCTTTGTTTTGTTTCTTTTTTACTATTCGAGGACATCTCGTGTATTTTTTTTTTTTTTTTTGAAATATATTATTATCGTTGGTATTAAATGATTATATTTTGTTGCGCGCGGACGAAAAAAATAAAATGAAAGTCTGCATATTTGTCGTTTGTTTGTTATATTGTTACGAATAGAAATCAGCAAGGTCCATATCATATTATTATTATGTACCATCGACCCGAAATTATTTGCATTTATAATTTTAGCATATAGTTCTGAACGTGTCGTAGAGAAAATAAAAAATAAACTAGTGTTATCAATTCTCATTATATACGAGTATAAAACATAATATAATAATCGCGTTAAAAACTATATTAAGAAATTAATGCGTAAATATCGTTTTGACAACTATAACAGTATTACGCGTCCTCTCTAAAAAAAAAAAAAAAAAAAAAAAAAAATGCTACCAGGTATTATTATAAAAAGAAATTGATGGAATAATTTGATTTTGTGCGTCTGTTTATAAAGAACATCGTGAAACAATAATAATAAAAACTTATAAACTTGATCGAAATGTTATAGTAAATATAAAGTACAGAAAGTTTTGGAATTAGGACATTAAATTTTAAATAAATTAAATTTTTTTAAATATCTTGATTTCAATTTTTTGTCTTATGGAAAACGTATAACATATTATAAATTTATAATTTAATATTTACCTATTTATGTATCATTGATCAATTTTATATGCAAATTTCACAATAAAAATATATTCTATAATTAACGTTTTGCATTTTTATACTAATTTACTAACGTTCTTAAAAAAAAAAAAAAAAAAAAAAAAAACGAGAAAGCTGTACGTTTAAAACGCACATTAAAAAAGCTATTATTCGAATGCGGGTTAATTTTCAATCGTGCCTATATGCCTATTACATAATATCGCAATATAAATATTATATAAATTATACTATTGCTATATTATACTCGTGTAGTCCTTGGCGCACGTACATTATTACTGTTATATACCAGGTATATGGTCACATTCGTGAAACCACGAAACGATAACATCATCAACCTGCCCTGCTGTAAGTATACTAGTTGGTAGTCATTTATATATTATATGTATCTTATTGGGGCCTACATTTTATACTACATACGATATATGTATTGTGATTGTATTTATCGACAATAAATCGTCTCTACACGATTGAGTTTCTTGGCGTCGTCGCGGTTACAGAGGTGCGCTTTTACACACATCACACCTTTAAGACTTAAATATATTTTATAAATATAAGCATATACCGTTTATTGCAAACATTCTGAAGTCCTTTTTCTTTCTCTCTCGCGTATATCAAATTATTATCTATGTTATTATTATTACAATATAATTAATACTAATAATATTAATACAGGCGAGAAACGTTTAATACGATCAATAGAAATCAGAATCGTATAAAAGTTTAATTTAATTTTGTTTTCGTTTGTCGGTTTCGACCGACTCTGATTTGAACACAACATCGAGATAATACGTAATCATAATAAATAAAACTCGCTATAATAATAAAAATAATATTATTTTTATTATTAAAAGTAGATAATATAATCATATTATTATGTAGATACCTATTTATAGTGCAAACACGGCAACATCCGAATTTCGGACATTTATACCAATAGATCTTGGTGAATTCTAAGATATACAAAGTTATAAGGTAAAAGTCAGAATCAGAATTATTCTTATATTTCAGGCTTTTACTAGAGAGATACGGTATAAATCTTGGAATACACAGTAACAAGTCTGTAAAAAACCGAAAAATAAAATTTATTTTATTAAGGTAGTTTTATTTAGGTTTATATTTTCAATTTTGATTCATTACATTTACTTAATATTGTTATAAAAAAAAAAATATATATATAATATATTGTTTTATTAGTGCATATAATTCTGATATTTTATTATAAAGAAAAAAAACAAATATTCTATTTACATTCGTAAATATTTTCTCCATAATAATATAATAGAACTATTTTGTCGTATAGAATATAAAATAATTTATATTATATTTGTACGAGTAAATAGTATTGGTATAACTACAAATTAATTTTTGTGACATATAAAGATAAAGAGTTTAGAATGTGATGTTTGTGATTTGATGATAGACCACAAAAATGTCTTGTAAAATACGATTTTATGAAATTTTAAATAATGTTATTCAAACCAAAAATAATAAAAATACATCATATTATTATAAATCTCAAGAAAAATACGATTTATTTTCGAAAGAATTTTAAGAATCAATAACTGAAAAAAAAATATATCATTATAAAGTAAACAACTCAAACGATTATTCGACATTGTCGAGATCGGTGATGAAAAAATAACTTATTGCTCGTATATTATGATGTCAGACTGAAATTTGTTATAAATTTATGTTTGCTATAACGAAATCGAAATGTATGATATTATTCACGAAATTCCACAGGCCACGGAGATAGAAATATAATTTCGTATGCAGTTAATAGTATACGTACAAGAATATTAATATCGAGGCTATAAAATGTTTATTTAGAATTGTGTAAAGCGTGTAAATAACTTATATAATAATATGCCTAAAAAATGATTTACCGTGAAACCTATACCTTACACATAGAAATTAATTCACGTTTCCAAAATATTAAAATAATATAGACTCAATCGATATGCAGGCAATCCTGATGATAACAGTTATAAGTTTGTAATGGTTTATCAATATAATTTGATTAAATTTGTTATATTGTTAGGTGTATAAACAAGGTAAATAAATATAATGTATAATAGAATAATTTTTTTTCGGACTTTTGCCGACATGTAACTGTATAAATCCAAAGATTTGCTATATTTCTCTTGTAAAAGCCCGAATTATTATAATATGACTCCGATATTTGCCGTATAATTTTGTATAATATATTCTAAAACTTATACCAAGGTCGATCGATAAATGTCCGAAATTCGGAGCATTTGGTAAAACTTACGTACGTTAATACTTAATACTTATACTTCTACCGTAACATAATATTATATAGTATAAATTGTTTATAATCAATGGTAATACTTATATAATATATATTCGACTACTTTTGGAATATTCGAATATAATAATAATATTATAAATAACACGTATATTATTATACGCATATTTTATTATCGTCGCCGTAACGTCTGTTCACTCTTATACTATATATGAAATATACTTTGGCGATCGGCGTGTGTGTTGTTATTTTTATTATATTTTGTGGGTGGTTTAATTGATCCCAATTGATCGTACACACACACACACATATATTTATATATAATTATATATATATATGTCATAAGGAACTTATATATAATATAGATATAGAGGCCTTCATAATCGTTTTATTATTGACGTACCGTGTTCCGTGTCAATAAAATTGTAAAAACTACTTTTAAAAACCCATTATTTATTGACGCCACCTACGTCGTGTTATTATTATTCTTATAATACGATACCGCATAACCATAATAGTGTCACGGTTGTTAAGTATTCGACCAAAAATAGCGTCCGAAATTTAGACGTATCGGAGAGGAGCTGAAATCCAGGTTCATAACTTTATATCAGCTGTATTATCTACAATATTTTATTATAAAACGTCGATTTGATAGTATACTATACATTATACATACAAGTTAAATATTACAATAATTAGTTGTCTGTAAGTAAAAAATATGACTCCCTCATTTTTCAACTCGACATAATTTTATAATCGTCAAAGTTCATGAATTATTTTCGCGTAGGTATATCGACAATAACAATATAATTTTTAAATAATTGTTCGTTTTTTACTTAAAATATGTTTTCCTTTTGTAGTGGGAAACTATGTGTGTGTGATAAATCATAGTATTATAACTGTTATGGACTTATGGCTCATTATTTCTCCAGAAATATTATCATAAAACCTTAACCGATAAATTACGTTCTATAGGTCATCATGTGACTTACGCTATGGAAAGAAAATCGGAATGTCGTGCATTAAAACCGTGTTGGATTATTTTTTAACAAATATTCTCGACAAAAAAAAAAAAAAAAAAAAAAAAATTAAACAATAAATTAATTCAATTTTAAATATATTATTCGTTATGTAATAGTTATTATGAAAAATAAAACTGTCTTAACGTATGTGCGTGTGTTGGAATATATAGCTAATAACCTATACCTTATTTACTACTGACTATAATATTATTAATGTTTAATGCATTTAATAATATTATTTTTTATTGTGAATCTCTATTATTATTTAAACTTTTATGAACACAACAATAAAATATACATTTAAAACTATAAAAATATAATAAACAACTATACATAAATAACAATTTTATAATGACAATCCGATACATTAAATGATTATTATTATTATATACGTGAGATAATAAAAAAAAAAAATTTGGTAATAAAATATCATATAAATAATGGAATATTTATTGTTAACAAATAATTTCTTATGCAAATATCATACAAAATATTTCACTTTTATATATTATAATATCGTATTATATGATGTAAACTTTATTGTAATTTATTTTCCAAATTAATTATCCATTGTCATTATGCCATTAAGGTTAATGTACAGTACATCAATGCTTTTATAAGTTATGCTTAAACAGGGACTAGAGTTATGTACCTAGTACCTACCTACTGTGGTAATTATTATTGGTAGCAGTGACTGCTCAAAAGAGGTATATTTGAATCACGTGATTCACAAAAAATTAAAAGGTGGGTTAGTCCTGTGTTAAAGTTGGACTTTGGTTCCCTACGCGCAATGCTTTCCATAACCCATGAGATACGATTTAAGTCTAACTGTTTAATCGAGTATTAAACTTTAAATCCTTTATTAACATTGAGCAGTGTTACAATGTTATAGAAATATTTTTTCGGGGTTGGTGAGTGGTTAATGGTTATACAGTGTGATTAAACTAAAAAAAGTTCGAGCTGCCACTGATTGGGAACAAATAAAAAAACGAAAAAAACACAACGTTATTATTTTAACACCTATAGAAAACTTATAAATCGAGAAAAGTATATCATCAAATGCTATTTAAATAATATCGATTTTGTACGCATATATTCGTATAATGTGAATGTGAAGATGTTTCCAAATGCATAGCTAAAATGTGATAACTTCTATTAATTTGAATATTTGACGAATGGGGCCATTGCTATCATTCTGCTATGGTATTATATTATCTATATATTTACTGTAAGGTTTCCGTTCCTATTTCCTACTAAACATTATATAAAAGCTTTAGGCACTTTATGTGTTTGAACACAAATTGAAATTGTTACTATAGTTATATGGAATTCTATGAAATTCTTAAGAAAGAAAGTCGTATCATATCGTAAAAAATTTCACTGATAACAGTCAATAATCATTATGTATATATATATACCTATTAAATAGGTGTTATACAAAAAATATTATCATATGTATTATATACATAAACAAATAACACTATCTTGTTTGTGTTTGAACAATATTTTTTTTCACCAAAAATACTATTTTTTATTTTTTACAATATTTGAATAATACACTTGATCAATTATAATTTGTCTAAATAGCTAGGTATCAAAAAAATATAAATAAAATAACTTGAGTGATTAAAGTAACTACAAGCAAATATTCCAGATAGCAATTATTCATAATTTACAATGATTTTTAGACTTCAACATCTACATGATTATTTTAAATAGTCAAAATATGATTATCTTAATTTTTCTTGAAGCACAATTTACTTAGTACATTTAACGTCACGAATTTTCTATTGAAAAATATTCGTCTTGCTCTGCGTCATGATGTAATAAAATTAACTTGATGGAAATCTGATAGTCCAAGTTGATAAATGTATATCACTTATCTATAGATCTTCTCTTTCGCGTTGGAGCTGGTTTTCTTTCATAATTAGAATGCGAAGACGCCTTACAGGTTACAGTCTTCTGTAGCTTCCATTAAATTCCATCATCTGCGTGATCCTCTTCGTTTATACCGTAAGACCAACTTAATTTCACTCTTCGTAGTTCGTGACACGAGTATTATCAAAAATATTGAATATAAATTAAATTTATCCATTTTAATTTCTAATCAATGAAAACGATCGTTAGTCGTTACCACATGACGTATAATACGTATAAACACTAAACTGTTTATCGCGTTATACAACTTTTTTTTCGATACATCGCATTTCAGAACGACGGAAAAGGTAAAAGATTTGCAGATATACGAAATAGATAAACACAATATATATCTGCGCAATTCCGACGGTGGACAGTGTAAGACTTAAACGCCGTCTGTTAGTTGGCGACAAAAGGAATTTTATTTCGTATGTTTATTATAATATACCGTGTTATAATATTATATACCTAGTGCATGTGCGGATAACAGGCGCCTAATATTATTGTTATTTGTACATATCATTTTTTCACCGAAAAACACAAACACGTTTTACGTTTTAACCAAATCGACAGTCGTATATCAACGAAAATAATAATAATAATAATAATAATAATAATAATAATAATAATAATAATAATAATAATAATAATGTAATTTTAGCTACAAAGACGACAGGGCAATGAAATGAAATGCCTATACACACAACACACATAATAGATAATAAATTAATATATAGATATGTCATCATTTGTAATAAATAAGTCAAGTGCACGTAGAGCCGAGTATAGTAATTTGGCACCCCGAAATACTATAAATCTTTCAATCTTTGTCCCCCCAACACAATGAATAGGATTAAATAATAAACTGTCTTATAATTGATGTTTTCCTAAATTATAATATAAAAATTTCATTAAATAAAAAAAATGAATGCATATAAACACAAACTCGTTTTCAATGATCGTCGTGACTTCGATTATTTTTAAAACCTAACTTCGATATCAGAATATAGGTATACTTTCTTTTTTCCTTTTACACGAATTGTAATTTATCACCGCTTTATATGGTATTACATCATTAAAAATATATTTTAAATATCATTGAAATCGACAAGAATTCATATCAGTAATAAAGACATTAATAATATACCTAATAATATTATATCTATTAAAGATTAAAATCATTTTAATAAAAATTATTGTTCCAATAACCATAATTAACTTTTATTATTGAATAAAGATATAAATATTTTTATAATTTAAAAAATATATATTAAATTCTGAGCTAAGTGAAAAATGTATTAGTTTTACAATGATGTGTGTCTTTTTTTTTATATTTGCATTTTTGCAAACAATTTTTCTACCAGAAATAATGCTTCGATTTTCACTAATATCATAATATGATTCCGGTAGGAAAGTGGACATAGGTAGTTAGTACTTTATTTAATTAATTTTTTGAATTACTCTAAATTGACCTATGAAATAAGAAAAATGACCAAAAAACAGCATTTTTCATGGACATAAAAAAGACACACAACCAAAATTTAAATTTTTATATAGCTGTTTATAGTTTAAATTTTAGTAAAATCGATATTTAAAGTATTTATATGGATTCTTCTTATTATACAAATTATTTAATTCAGTGCCAAATAATTATGAATATTAACAGCATATACAGCAGTATCAGCTCTTCTTTTTATCCTTTAAACAGATACAAAAAAAAAAAAAAAAAAGAGCTGATACTCCCTATGGAAGGATATCAAGGGATATAGTTCTAAAGAGGAAAGTGTTGAATTATGATTGAAATTTCAATGCAATGATTAATTATTACATTCAATATTCAAAAATACGATTCTGAGTGAAGAACTATCAGATTTGGGTATTTATAGTAACACATTTAGGGCTTCTAAGGTCATTCTCATTTATATTTTAAACGTAGAGACTGATAGATGTAAAAATTGTAATCAATACATATTATATAACTTCAAACGGCATTTTTCACGAAAACTGAAAATTCGAATTCAATATTTCACGATAACTCAAGCAATTATAAAGTTAGATACTTGAAAATTGTATTGGGTGTTCACATAGGTACTATATATAATATGTGGTAAAATTTTGGAAGCCTACATTAATTTTTCTACAAAATATAGGACTTTAAATATTTCGTAAAATTCTCGTTTTTATCTATATAATGTTTGATAAAATTGGTAATTTTCGTTATTACCTACCTACGACGACTATCGAATATTAGCGACATTACAAAGAAGTAGCATACTTATGTATACATACCTAATAATAATAATAATAATAATAATAATAATAATATACAGTGTATTTTATACATACGAGTTTTAATGTTCGCACCAATGTAACTATGTATAATATTTTTTATTTGGTTTTGCATAATGCATTCGCCGCGTAATTTAGCACTGGAAAATGTACGACGACAAACAAGTCTTGCCGACATCGTATACTTGCAGTTATTCTTATTATAATAATATTATAATATTATTATATTCGAAACGGTTTGCTTTTGCTCGTCGTATTTTACAATCGTTGAACCGTATTATATAGGATGACGACGGGACGACGACACACAGCTGGATAATTAATTATTAAAAGACGCTGACATGTGTTCTTCGGGTTATTAACATCAATATTATAATCTGTTATTGTAATTTTGTTTTTCGTACTTAACATCGCATTATAATATTAATAATATTATTATTAATATTTATTATATTTGAGTATAATATTTCGTTAATACTCCGCGTAATAACTTAAATAATAATAATGTGAAATAAAATATTTTTACACACAGATATTATAATATTAAACGCATATTATGTGGACATGGTGGAACTGTTATTCATTTGTCCATCACCAGTGATATTAATATAAATATATAATAATAAATTATGAGGGAAGCCGAAATTTTTTACATTAAATTCAGAATTTGGAATTTTAAAAATAAGATTATATTTGTTATATATTACGATCAATTTACTGAAAATATGCTTATAATATATTAAATGTGAAATATAATAATTTGGGAAAAAATTAACATTAGGTCACCTTATAAAATTGGTTTTTAATTTTTATACGAGTACAAAAAATATTCCCTCCACAGAATATATAAATTGTATAGCTTGTAGGTGATAGAAATTAAATTAAATTTTTATACATTACAATGAAAGTACTGGGGAAAAAAGTGTAAATTATATTAATTCGAAAATAAATTTACGCAGAATGCCCTTATAAAATGCGTTTTTAATTTTTATATTAGTAGAAAAAAAAATTCCTATTATACATGATATAAATTGGAAGATTTTATTGATAGTATTGGAAAAATCGTAAATAAAGAATTAGGTGTTAAAATTACATTTTTTATATAATACTTTGAAACTAATCGAAAATATATTATTATATAAAAAATTTAGTGTTATATTTAGAAAAAAATTTGTATTCGTCAATGTAATATTCACAATAATTTAAAACTGAATTTAGTAATATGTAATAATATATTAATATGTATTTGAGCTTCGATTAAATTCTCAATTTTTTTCAAACTTTTTTTGTCAATTTTATTTAACATTGCTATAAAATATTGAGAAATAATAATAAGAATCCATATTATAAAATATTGGTTTGGGTAGGTGTTTTAAATTTGTTGGGCCTCGTCAGTTAAAAAAAAGTTCACCACTGTCATCCCATATAATAATATATACGTAATATGTTATATACTTATACCGGGTTTTACTCGATTTTATATACCAATAATAGTCGTATTGTAAAATATTATAATATACAGTGTGAACGTCAGATAAATACGATTTAATATCAACACACCTATGACCGTATTGACCCTAAATAATATAATACGATATTATTGTACAATACGATATTTACGATATTTACACTAAGTATATTATGTTATTATAATATAGGTACGTGCGCCGGTCAGATCGCGAAATCCTTGAACCGACGATTTATTATTATTATAAATAATAATATATCATATTTTTAGCCTATCGAACGGTTTACGAGAGCATATTTTAATATTATAACGCGTGTATAAACTAAACCGTTTGTGCAACGATACAATAAAAATTTATAAATTATAATAAATATTATATCGTAGTTCGAGTTTTGGCTATACAACTGCAGTGAGAGGAAAAAAGGTCAAATTATTTTATATCATAATATATATTATACGCTTAAATTATTGTTATTATTATTATTATTATTATTATTATTATTATTATTATTATTATTATT
>JAIUCT010000024.1:4137-26935 GCA_021307375.1 Tetraneura akinire
TAATAATAATAATAATAATAATAATAATAATAATAATAATAATAATAATAATAGTCAAAATTGTAAAATTATATAAAGATCAAATACCTACATATATTCGTAATATTATTTATTTATAATTAATATTTGTAAGTAATATACAATTTTATATAATATAATAGTTTATTAATATTATATTTAAGTATTTAACTCTCTCAGTTGCAAATTGTTCAGCAAACCTTTTATTAAATTAACGTCTGTAATGATACAACATTCAGAAAATATCTTGCAAATGATTGATTTTAATCAAAATTTACAATTCGCAAAAACTAAAGATAGAAGAAATCTATATAAAAATAATTTAATATATATATATATGTAATATATTATTTAAAAACCCAAATCTCAAAATTTTTTTCTAGCTTTGGTTTTTGCAAATTGTTGTAAACTCTGATTAAAATTAATCATTTGCAAGATATCATTTTCTGAATGTAGTATCATTAAAGACGGTTAATTCTTAAATTATCTTCAGTCTGGCTTGTTCTATATTTATTTTTTATACGTGTTAATTTAGAAAATGTTCGTTCTGCTGAACAATTTGCAACTGGTGCGCCATACCGGACGGCTGAAACCGGAAACGCACGCCACGATTATGTAGTATGGGATGAAAATATATAAAATATTAAAATTATTATTGAAAAATGTGGCTTGTCAAGAATGTATTAATACAATGCATTTTTTCTCTGTTTAAAAGCATTTTTTTTACCATAGATTAAAATATATATTTTGTCATTTATTGTGATCTGTGAATTATAAAAGTGGGCCCCTAAAGGATGTGGGCCCCGGAGTCGTGCCACCCCTGCCCCCCCTTAAACCGGGCTTGATAATAATTAATGAATGTTGCACAAAGCTTCAATATTTAAATGGTTATAGAAGTTAGCGGTTACCAACTCTCTAATTGATCCAATAACTTATAGGCTAAATTTTGGGACAATAAATTTTATTGATTCAATTTAATTTTCTACTCACTTTTTTAACACAAAACTACATTATTATCACTTATTTAGTTATTTGTTATCATCAATTTTACAATGTACCAATACTGTTTATTGTTTTAACCACAAAAATTAGATTAATATTTGTGTAAAACTTTTTATATTTTATTTATCCATAAACTTTTATATAGAGCCAATAAAACTTATCAAGCCAATAAGTTATCCATTCTATAAAATATTTTTCATAGAAGTTTTGTGTAACGGGGCAAAAATATTATGAAAAAATGGGTAATTTATTATCATAATTCACTGAGTTATATCAAATCCAATATATAAAAGTCATAATGTTCCAAGTCGAACGCTTGTTTCATTTCAATTTTTGACGGTATTCTTTTAGTTTTTATGTTATCATACCTTCTTATTCCACCTATTCTATACCTATTCACTCATTTTTCTTAACACTATTAAAACTTATTAATAAATCAGAAAATATTAATATAATATACATATATATATATATAATTAAACATTGATATGGTACATATTAATGAAAACAAAATTAGATTCATAATAGTAAAGGTATTTATTTATTTTTAAAATACACTTAAAACATTTTGTACATCTTAAGACAGTTGTTAAGTAACATTGAAAATTGAATTAAACATGATTTATATTATTAAAATATAATACATCAGTCTTGCCGTTAATTATTTTATTTTTTGAATAATATAATGTTAATCATAAAACAAATATTTAGTACATCAAGTCTTGTTGTCAATGGAAAAAATATTTAGGTACATTATGGGCGCCCGTAAAAAAATTTATAGGAGGCATAATAAAATTAAACGTCAAAATATACTTAATAAAAATTTTGAAGAATTATGAATACCTGCATTAATTCATAAAGAATATAATAGTTCTTTATTCTTCGTTGATATTAAATTTATAAACCTATACTAGACAAGCAGTGTCAGCCTGGCCATGGCCGCGAACGCGTCTGGGGCCTTGGTCGTCAAATTATTGTAGGCGCCTTTTATAAATTTTCTATTACTATAGGTAGCAATATTATTAAAAATATTATAATATCAAACATTTTATTTTATATAATTAAATGTAGCTTTTATAACTTGTAGGTATTATACATATACTAGTTATAATACATCATAATGAACTTTCCTAAATAATATATAAGTACTAAAAAGAAAAAATGATACAACTTCTAAACTGGTTTTTAATAACCACAATAATAAAAAAGAAGAGCTGATACTCCTGCCGCATAGATACAGGTGTGCAAATCATAGTGTTTAATTTTAATTAAAATTTGAATGCAATGATAAACCATCGCATACTAATAAACGATTCTAAGCGAAGTTCAGTCAGATAAAGTGGGTATTTTTTTTGTTGACATTTTGACATTTTTTTTTATTAAATATTTAAAACGTAAAATTTTATCACACATATAGTACATAAATGAACACCCTAAACAATTTTCAAGTCTCTAAGTTTTATATAAATGCTCATATAATCCCTTGTCACCTTAATGCCTACATCTGACAGAACTTCGCTCAAAATAGTAAAATACTATTTTCGGATGCATTGGTTAATCATTGCATTCAAATTCTAATTAAAATTAAACACTATGATTTGCACACCTGTATCCCTGAGGCAGGAGTATTAGCACTTTTTTTTTATACTTTAAACAACTAGAAAAAAAAAATCGTAAATCTAATAATTCACTATTAATTAGAACTAAGTTAAGTAAAATCTATTTAACATCAATAAAAATTTCAAAAAAATTTTATTTAAAATTATTGTAAAATATTTTAATATAATAATAAAAATCCATATAATAAATAATTACTTTAAATATTGATTTTACTAAAATTTCAACTTTAAACACATATAAAAAAAAATTGAGTCTTGAGAATTTCCTAATATTTTAAAAATGCGTTAAGATATATCAGTATATGCTTATAAACATTTTTAAAAATTTTCCAAATTAATTGGTTTTTTTATTAATTTTTATTGTGAAAGTATTGAGAAATAATAAGAAGAATATTCGTATGGATTCTAAGATTTTCGTTTGAACTAAAATTATCAATTTAAAACAAAACAGCTATAAAAAAAATTGAGACTAGAGATTTTTCTAATATTTTTATATGATTTGAAATAATATGTATATTGTACTTGTATATATACTTTAGTAAAATTTTCAGTGATTAATACCAAAAATTGCCAATTTTATTAAACATTATATACATAAAAACGAGAATTTTACGAAATATTCAAAGTCCTATATTTTGTAGAAAAATTAACGTAACGTTTCCAAGATTTACCACATATATATAGTAGCTATGTGAAGACCCAATAAAATTTTCAAGTCTCTTAGTTCAAAATTGCCTGAGTTACGTGAAATATTGAAATCGGATTCGTCGAAATTTCAATTTTCGTGAAAAATACCGATTTTTTTATCATTTCTTGGTTTTTTTTTTATCGTGTAAGGTTAATTTTGAATTATTTGAAAAATGTCCTAAATAAAGTACCAACTACATCCACTTTTCAATCGGAAACATATGCTATTCATGAAAATCGGTCCATTATTTCGGTTAGTAAATGTGTCTTTTAATACTTAAAAAAAAAAAAAAAAAAAGATTCACATATAAAACCAATACATTCTTCGCTTCGTTCAAAATCTAAAATATTATCTTTATCTTATATTATGTTTAACAAATTTGTTATTGTAGTGTGTAGTCAAGTATGTACCTATATTATTTAAAATTGGTATAAATATCTTGTAATATTTTTTCAAGGGGCCTTTTCAAAATCTCGAATCCTGGGCCTCATAGGTCCCAGACCGACACTGTAGACAAGACATATATACAATAATTAAATTCAAAATTTTCAAAATTATATTTGATATTTTGAAGTCCATGGGGGCTAGTGCCCCCTCTTGCCACCTCCTCCCCCTCCGGGCGCAAATGGGTATATTGTTAAAATTTTTAATCATAAACCATAGGCATTAAAAAAAAAACCATTCTGTGCGAAAGTGCGAAGTTCAGGGCCAGTATTACAATCGTCGGTTATGCTCCGATCAGTTTTTAACTGGGCCGTAAAACAAAATAATCAGTATTACAAACTCCGGTTAACGTTTTTATAACCGATATGTCTCGGTTACGCTTACCAGCCAATAATGGCCGGTTATAAAATATATTGAGGCGTTAAAGCATTTGATTGGCTGTTGATTTATGTGTTTATGTGTTTGTATGATTATTTTATTATTTTATTCTTATCAAAAATAATTATTTTAATGATAAATGTTAAATTATGATTGAAATTAAATTAATAAATTATTATTTATTATATTTTATTTAATTACCTATACGCAGGCTTTATTATAAGGATTTTTTCCAACTGCATAAATTTTCTTAATATTACAATAATCTGTAAAAATTCTAAAATCTAAATCTTATTTATTGTATAGTCTATAAAATATTTGTTCTTGGAACTTCAACTAAAATTTAAAAATATTAACATTAGTGAATAAATGCATGTAATACTTATATTAAAATATTTTGTAACGATTATTGGCCTACAAGGCATACAACAATATGTTACAGTTTGAATTATTTATTCTATATTTACTATAACTATAATTTTTTAATATATTTTTCAAATGCACATATTCGTTATTTCTACTGCACATTTTATATTTCCTACTGCACAATTAGTTTCCAACTGCACCTTAGAATAAAGCCTGCCTATACGTATATTAACTAATGCATAGCGAACTCTATACTAAAGATTCTGATCGCCAATAAATTGAGAAGGTTTATTCCAAGGTAAATGACTTGATTCTTGATATTTTAAAATTATTCAGTATTCTCATAAGTCTGCAATTCTTTCAGACTACATAATCATGGATATATTTGATACGGATTTTGAAGATTATTCTGATATTATTAACATGATCAGTAGTTTTACATTGTATAACTGACCAATATTTTGTCACTAAATTCATTAATTCTTCTTCTTCGGAAAAACTGAAATTTTTACCTTTCTTTCGGGCATCCACTATTTAAATAAATTATTAAATACAAAACTAAAATACGAAAATTTAGATATTTATTGTAAATTATTCAAAACAATATAATAACAATAATCAGCAAAAAACGACAATCAAAACAGTAGGTTACTGAATTGAACGCTAACGGAGTATTATAGTATTAGATTTTATTTTTTTTTTTGAAAATATGAATATAAATTATTAGTATTTCTTTTACTCATAGTTGCAAGAAAATAAAGTACAATTGTCAATTATTATTCACAACTTAAGTGTAAAAATTAATTTTAATAATAATAATTATTATACACGTAACACGTTTATACACACAAGACACAAAATAAAAATTAATAACTAGATCGCTTTTAAAACATAAAGTTATAACCTATAAATGTTATAAACTTGCAAGTATTTTTCCGCATAGTCGGGGAATTTAGAAATATAATATTATAATAATAATATTAATAACATACAATGTACCTAAACCTAATTTATAATAGTTGTTTACGTATTATAAACATGAACGATGGTGAAAAATTCCAAAATAAAATAGTTATATAATATCAAATCTGCCATTATAAACCTTTATAATTTTATATGGGTGTCGGAATGTCGATAATATTTAATAATTCTAAGGTAACTACCAATTTCCTTGAAAAATAAAAATAAGATAACGATACACGAAGTACGAACTCTAATATTATTTTTAACATTGTGAACTGACGTGCGATATATACGTAGGTATAACTGTACAATGTGTCAATGTCAAATGTAATAATTTGAAAAAAAGAAATTTATTATTTTTAGTTTCATAACCTCTACCACGATTTTACCATAGGATTAATTTAAAAAAAAAAACTAAAAATGTTAAAATGAGTATAGGTTATATACATATAGGTTAATATACAGGGTGATTTTTTTATCTTACTACACTCATTTTCTCAGTCAATTTTGAAGTTTTTCAATTTTTTTTTTTTACAAAATATTTGGTGTACATTACACTATATTTTGACATAAACATATAATTTTTTATAATTTTTTTTCCTATTAAATTTTTAGGTTTTATACTTTTTTTAAATGGCATGCTATATATGTTTTTATTCTATGACATGGGCAATAATTTAAAAATAATTTTCGTGAAGAAATTTTTCATTTTTTTCAATTTGTTTTGATAATATACGTCTTTGAAATTCATTTATTTTTCATATGTAGGAGGAGCTTTTGTCAGTTTTTACGTCACTGTTACTACGGTTCACTTTCAATTTTCCATACGATTGTATTTTTATAAAATTAAATACGTATAATTATTGTGCATGGTTTATTTATAAATATACACCTAATCTGTATTCATATTATATTATTATAGTGGTTGTCGTTAAACGTTAATGAATCCACGATTACGTCTGATTGTGAGGAAAGATGTAGGAAGGGGTATTTAATTGATTTTGTTTATCATCATAGTAGGATACTAAATTGGAAATACACACTTGTAATATTATGTTGGTATATGATTTAAACATTATCAATGTTTACGTAAAATATCTTATCATTTTTTACTAATGTAATCAGTCATAGTATAATCCATAGACTTATAATATATTATAAGTCTATGCTGGCCACCAAAATCAATTATCATGTGACAGTGACATGTACATTTATTTTAGATTCTGAGCGAAGCGAAGAATGTATTGGTTTTACAATGATGTGTGATTTTTTTTTGTTTTTTTTTTTTTTTTATTCTGTAAACACTTTTACTACCCGAAATAATGCTCCGATTATCACGAATAGGGTATGTTTCCGGTAGCAAAGTGGATCTAGTTGGTACTTTATTTAGGTCATTTTTCGAATTTCTCAAAATTGACCCTATGCGGTAGAAAAAACGGCGAAAAAATGACGAAAAAACAGCATTTTTCGCGAAAAATGAAATTTTGACGAATTCGATTTCTATATTTCTCGATAACTCGGGCAATTTTTAAGATAGAGACTTGAAAATTGTTTCGGGTGTTCACATAAGTATTATATATATGTGGTAAAATTTTGGAACAGTTACGTTCATTTTTCTACAAAATATTGGACATTGAATATTTCGTAAAATTCTCGTTTTTACCTATATAATGTTTGATAAAATTGGCAATTTTTGGTATTAAGGTCTGAAAATTTTACTGAAGTATACTTACATATTACTTAACATTATACTAAAAACTAAAATATTATAAAAATCCCTAGTCTAAATTTTTTTTATAACTGTTTTAAATTGATATTTTTAGTTCAAACGAAAATTATAATCTGACTGAACTTCGCTCAGAATCGTTTTTTTCGAATGCAATAGTTTATCATTGTATTCAAATTCTAATTAAAATTAAAGGCTATGATTCGCACACCCATGTGACAGGAGTATAAACTCTTTTATATTAATATAATAAATTCATATTTAACAGCAATTAAATATTTTATTATATATTAATAGCTTATCTTAAAATTATTTAGAATGATCTTACATTAATGGTACATGACTTTTTTTTATATATAATTTTCCTGTATTGTTCTATTTGTTGGAGATTTTCTTTTTTAATATTTTTATTTTTAATTGTCCTATAAATAAGGGTTCATTAGATAGTAATGTATTTTATTGCCTTCTTTATCTTCAAACGTTTTATTTTTTATTACATCCTCAGAATTAAAATGTAATTCACACACTCCATCATTTTTTGTTAATACTTCATCAGCTCTTGGAATTTTTGTATTCCAAATAACAATCATATTCTAAATTTTAAATAAATATTGTTTAATGAATTTCATTTATTTGTTGTTTTTGTACAATATGTAGGGTGACCAGATATTATACAAAAAAGTACATTTTTACCTTTTAAGTATTATTTCTAATATCAAAAGTCAATTAACACAAGTATTTTTATATTCATTAAATTTTTATTAAAATCTTAATGAAATATAAATTTAAATAAGAAACAAATGTATAAAACTAAATATGACACTACCTCTTAGGATGAAATATTGAAGGAGATTTTTTTCCTTCTTTATATATTTTAACTTGTTTTCTAAGACCAGAATTGCATCCAGACATGGATAATTACATAATTATGTTAATAGGTATAAAACTATGAAATAAAGAATTACAAGGATTACAAACATCTAATTAGTAATTTTTTTTTTTTTTTTTTTAACTAAGAATTCACTTCACTGTTACAACTATATAAAAATATATTTGGTTAATGCTATGAAAAAACACATTTTATGATTTATAATAAATAATTATAAATTATGTAAATGTAAATAATTACAAATTAATATAAAATATATTAAACATTACATTATCATAGTACTCATTTATGAATATACAAACAATTAAAATATTATAGTTTAACATTATATATTTTATATAATTGATGCGCAATTTATAATTTTTACATACAACAATCAACACAAAATATAATAAAAAACATTGACCATCAATTTATCATAAATAAATACATGTTTATTTTAATTTATACTTATATATATAACATTTTTCTTCCATTATCAGTAGGTTAATTAAATAATTATATACATAATTTATAATATTACAAAATTAAAGCAATTTTAAAGCAATTTTTTAATGTTTTCAAATTACCTATTTATTAAAAACTATTTGAAAATATGATTTTTTTAAAATCGTTTTTAACAAAAATAAATAAATAAATCTGATAAATTAATTTAAAATTTCATTTTATATATATTATACATAATCAAACTACCATTTAAATGTTTTATAATAATTTAATAGCCTAGGATAACGAAAAGCTTTTCCCATTTTAAAAACATATTTTCATCCAAATATTCGTTTTACACATGTGCAAAATATGAGTTTAGATTAAAATATATGTTATAAAATGAGAATAATCTTTTCAATAATCCTAGACATAATAAATTAAATTTAAATATAAAAATGGCGATGATAATAATATATTTAAAATGATAAAGGGTAAAAACATCAGTTTTAAAAAAACACTATTTCAGTAGGTAATAATTGAAATTGGAAAATATTTTTTTTCATATTTATTAATAATTTTTTTTATACTGTGGTTAACTAATTTAAATTATGGCACATTTATTTTTTCATAGTATCTACTCTTAGACTTTTTTTTATAAAATAAAAAATAAAACAATTGTTAAATTGAATTTTATATTATAATTTATAACTATTTTTTATTATAATATACTTTCAGTTTTAGCCTTACCTACTGGATTAACCACTAATGTTGTTACCCTTAATAGTAAATATGCAGTATATTTTTTAATTATCACAGAATACTAATAAATAAAAAATGAACAAGAGTTATAGGTATTTTATTTATTTTTGGCTTATTGGTTACTTCAAGATGTCTTCATTAGTTCAGTAGTCGATGAAAGATGTATACATTTTTGACAATATAAGAAACAGTGATTTGAATGTTCTATGCACAGATGATTATAATCTTCATATTATATTCTAATATAAATTAAATTAAAAAATTGTTCTGATTATTTATTAATCTTTTAATTTAAATTATGTAGGTACTTACCAAAATATTTAACTTGACCATTGAATCCAGTTTTTATACATATAAATAACAAATAAGTATGAATAATAGTTGACGAAGTAATAATATTATATTTCTTATCGTCTTGAAAATAATTTTTATTAGTTTTTATCGTTCCACCAACTAGTATAAAATAAAAACAAATTTAAATTAATTGTGTGTGTAATAAAAAATATAATTTATAAATATGTAGTATTTAAGTACAAATGATAATGAAATGCACATTAGGTAACCCATTATAATATATTTATATTATATAACTTACCGCAATTTAATTGATCGTGGATTTGTAGGTTTATTCCACATTTCCACGGCTTTATTTAATATATTGAATATTATTTTATTTAATTAAAGTAACATCTATTATAATACAGATATTGGTAAACTAGGTAAGTATTTGTATTTATGTAATTTTCATTTTCAATTTCATATAAATTGTAAAACAAGTATAATATAATTATTATTATAGGTAATATTAACTTAAAATTTAAAAAGTCAATCCATTATAATAAAATATTTTTTTATAACATAACACAACTTAGAATATATAATATTAAAATAATAAAAAAAAACTGAGGAATATACAATGATTATAACGTACGAGTACCATGTGGTTTTAACTTTTAACTCAGCTTGCAATAATTATTATATTGTTTGATACATTAAAGTAAAAACGTAAATTCCCGTCAAGACGATTGAGGTTATACCATAGTACAAATCCAAAGCCAAACACTATTACCAAAATACCAATAATATTATTTTAAATTATGATATGAATGATTATTAATTTTAAGGCGATATATAGACATTTCGACAATATTCCATAAGATGGTTATGTAGGTATTTAATTAATTGTGTTTATTATTATAATTGGATATTAAATTGGAAATACACACTTGTAATATTTTGTTGGTATAGGATTTGATAATAAAATATTTATTAATGAAACAGTGTTTGTAAACACTAAAATTAGCGTCTCCGAAAAAGTACTTTCACTATTTAATAAATATCCATTTAAGAGTTTAATGAAAATCACTGTAGTTCATTGAAAAGTTAACAAAATTAAAAATGACAAAGGAATATAATTCTTATAATTTTATTACCTATTTTTTGGTGTCAATAAATATATAGCATGCCATTTAAAAAAAGTATAAAAATTCAAAAATCAGCAAGAAAAAGAAATGTAAAAAATTGTATTTTTATATAAAAATGTAGTGTTATAAGTTCTATATATTTTGTAAAAAAAAAAAAATTGAAAAACATTAAAATTGACCGAGAAAATGAGTGTAGTAAGATAAAAAAATCACCCTGTACAACTATATTTTCCATATTGTTAAATGTATAGGGGGGAGGTTGAACCCCCTAACCCCCCATATCTACGGCCCTGACAACGACTGAAAAAGTGAAAAGTAAAACCAATTTTCTCTTTACCGCACTCAATCATAATATCAACTTTCAAAATACGTTATAAATTTATATAATTGTTTTAGTATCTTATCGCCATCTATTGAGAGTTTTTATTTAATTCAACGAAAAACCGGCCATTGAGCAATCTATAGTATTTATAATCAATGATAATAATTATTTATAATCTATTTGATATTTTGTATTTTAAATATTCTTTGGCGTTATGTTATCTGGTTAGGTAAAAGAAAATGGCTAAAATAATTATGTATGTAGCATGTAATGTAGTATATGATCTAAGGTATACACACAATTAATTTACGAAATAAGAACACAACTATCAAGTATCGATTTATTTGTGTTTCATATTCATAGAAAAAATAAAAAAAAAATGTTTATATTGTACTTTGTAAATATTATAATTAACCCGTAAATTACAATAATGCAAACGTACCTAATTTAAAATAAACTAAACTGTCCAATTAATATCTATTTTAATTTTGATTTTATGAACAGTCCAAATTGCTATGTTGCACTTAGAGGATTATCTAGACAGTAAGACTATAAAATTATTACTTCATTTTCATTTTAGATTTTGAGCGAAACGAAAAATATACCTAATAGTTTTTAATTACTAATAATAAAATAAAATGTAGGTACCTATTACAAACAATGCTAATGATTTGAATGTTACTTTTATTATTTGTTTAAGAGTTGGAACACTTACCGCAGAAAATGAGAACGGGCCTTACAAAGTTGAGAGAAATGGATTTGCATGTGGAAAGTAAATATACATAATTTATAATTTTACACAGAAATTTTAATCATATAATCGTTGATTATATTATTTCTGTTCCTAAAAACTTCTAAATTTAAATATTTCTTAAAGATATATACAAAATATATGACCATATAATATTCATTTACATAATAATTATATATTATAATTTATAATTCATAATAAATGTATAAATAAATGTTTAACTTTATTTTTACATTGTAATATCAAAGGTTCAATGACTCAAGTTAAAAAAAAAGTGGATGATTTATTTTCAATCGCGAATGGAATGAATCCTTATGACTTAGAATTCAATTTTAATCAAATTATAAAAGAAGGCGAAAAATCTATCGAACTATCTGGTGAGTTTTATTTTTGATAAATATTCATCTCTTAAAGGGTAATAATTAATTTATATTAGAAGGAAAAGTACAATTGGCAAACAATATGCATACTTTAATGATAAAATACCTGGAAGAATTAGATCAAGATATAAACAAATGTGAAATGGAATTGGAAGCTAAAAATAGTGGCATCTGTAAAATCATAGAGAAAAGTAATTAATAAATTTATAATTAAGTCACACAATTAAAAATTATTTGTACATTATTTAATAAAAATTAAATTGTAGGAAGTTTAGATTTGGAACCAAAAGTTATGACAGTAAGAAAAGAAAAAGATAATTATTTGAACAGATGTCTATTTGAAGGTAAAGAATGAATCAAAAGAGTTAACTTTATTCAATAGATATATTTTTATATTATTTTTGTTATTCCTAATGTTTCATAAAAATTTTTAGTGCTATTATCATTTTATTTAATATATATTATTCTAATTTTGTAGCTTTATATATTTATTATTTCATGAAAATAGTTTTCTTTTTAAATAGGTAATTAGTTTTCAATTGAATAAAGGTAATGGAGAAATCTAAGATTTACTATAATTTAAATATTACTATTACTCATAGTATACTCATTAAATAATTAAAATTATTTCATTTATGTATAAAGAAATAAAAACTAAAATTTTAGCATAATAAAAAGGGTTTATCTAAAAGTCTAACTATATCAATATTATGGAGAAACGCATATTGATATATTTTTATTTTTTAATTGTTCCATTAATTAAATTTAGTTTTTAAAACAATAGAATGTAAGCAATTTGAAATTAAATTAAATAATAATACTGTATTATCTTGATAAAAAAATCTTGTGAATTTTTTCTACAATTCAGGTAGCTTTCTCCAATTTATCATTTTTAATAAATCTATAACCATTTATTTAGTGTGTGACCGTACCTACTGAGTTATTTTTCAGAACTCAGAACCTACATGTAATAAATAAATAATAATAAAAAAAAATAAGTACATTTCACGCATACATACCCACATATATATTTTATTAATACATTTTGTTGTAATATAGAACTAAAAAATGTATTAATATTTTATATATCATTTAAAATTTATCTAAGTTAAGGTACTAATGAGATAATATTATTTTATATTATGAAATACCTAAATGAATTTATGTCATGACAAAAAATAATAATATTTTAGAAATTTTCTATACTTTTTCAAATATTAGTTTAATGTTTAAATTAACAATAACTTAAGTAATGTTATTATATTATAGACAATACAAAAGTTTTAAAAAAGTGTAATAGTTCTAAACGAAATTTAAACTATACTATTAATGAAGAATTTATACCATCGTTTCAAAATAATACAAATACAGAAATCATGCAGATGATTCCCCTATTATTCACACAAAAAAAGGATGACATGAAGTCCATAATTCCAGTTGATGCTTCACAAAATACAATTGCTACTAAAGAGGTAATATTATAATATTAAATATTGATATGTACATAAATATATTACTTATTATGGGCTCTCATTAATTTTTAACTATTCATTGTTTTAAGTAAAATGAAATAATTTTACAACTTCACTTTAGTTTTTTTGTATACCATTATAAATATAAGATATAAATGAATGAAAACCTATTTAATTTAATTTATTTTAGTTATCCCAAACCTCTAGAACTATTAGGCCAAAAGTATCACTAAATGTAAAAAAAAATAAGAACACTCTAAAGGATAAATCAAGTTCTAACTTAACACTATTTCCATCAAAATTGCCTTTTTGTAAGGAATTAGTTGATGCTGCACATATAGTTAATTTAAAAACAAATGAAATGAAAAAACAAAAAAAGTAAATATTAAATAAACAAAAACAAACTTAAGAATTTTGTTTTTTTAAATAATATAAAATGATCTTTCAGGGATAGAAAAAATGATAATTTTATGATGACAACTGAAGATACAGATAAGATAATTGATGTAACCGAACCTCGTTATTGTATATGTAATGAGGTAGCTTTTGGTGTAATGGTTGCTTGCGATAACAAAAAGGTAATTTTTAATAAATTTATTTTTATTGAATTTGTTTAAATTATGGACTGAAAAATAAAACATTTTTTACATGTTATAATATTAAGAATCTTTGTTCCCAGTTATTAATATATTAATAATTTAGTTTTAATTGATTTAGTTAATTTGTAATTGGTTTTTCATTATTTTTATATTTATTGATACATTTTATGTTATATTATTTAATATTTTAGTATAAATTATAATCAGCATTAATTCTATATATAAGAATAATGCAAATTACTTAAGTTTTTAACGTTATATTATTTTCATTACCTATATAACTACAGAATAATAATTTATAATTAATGTAGAGGTATGTTATTGTTTTAGTGTCTTCACGAATGGTTTCATTGTGAATGTGTTGGTATTTTGAATCCACCAAAAGGAAAGTGGTATTGTCCAAGATGTTTTAAAAATATGAAGAGGAGAAGGTCACGTAGAACTTAAATTTAATATTACTTTCATGTACTATGCACTATTAAATAAGTTTATTTTTATTTTTTTAACTATGTTAAACAGAACTATTAATAATTTATATCAGACATTGTAGTAAAAAAATTAATTTATCTCATATCTTTTAGTTAATAAAATAAAAATGTATTGATATTAATATAAATTAATACAGATTTATTAATATTGACTTCATGCATTTACCAATTTTATATTTACTAATTAATAATATATAATGTACCTACCTAATAAATGTAATTTTACAAACTATAATTTATTATAAATTATTGTAACAATTTCCCAAAAATTCAAAATATTGTAGAGGATCGAATATTATTCTAGAGTGATGTCAATGAAAAATATTTAATATAGTGTCTCCCAGGGCTGGATTTAGGTATGTGGGGGCCTTAGGGCGTAAAATTTGTGGGGGCCCCAAAAAAATTTTGTCAACACATTATTGTTTATAAATTATAAGTAAATCAAGCAAATCATATTATATAAAAATAAATATTATTTTATAGCTTAAAAGTTGTATTTATTAATAATTAAATTAAAAAGAATAATTGTTAAAATACAAATAGTCTAATATCTTGGTAAAAGTTATAATAATAATAAAATAGTAGGTAATAATTAAAATTTAGAAGCCTGGAACTTTTCTTGTTTTCATATTTATAAAATGTTTTATTGTTTCTTTAATGTTGATTTCTTTAATTCATTTTCTGTTAATGTTAGACTAGTAGATTAAACTAAACTAATCGCTTTCCATCGAATTATTTTACTTCCCTGCCACCACACAATATAATAATAATATTTATTTTTGGACATGTCGTACACGACTTGTACCCGCACGGCCGCATGCAATGTCGCATATTTTCGTATCTGATGGTGAATAGCAAACATACAGAATATAGAATCCAAATAACCTGTATCTACTATTGTATTATAATAATTATAGAAAAGTACATAATATTATAATATTAAATAATAAGTATTTTACTTATTGAAAATTTTACTTAAAATTAATAATACACATTTTTCCTCAAACTAAAAAAAATAAAATGTTATATATTATACGTATCATTGTTAAAATACTTACCATTATTAATACAAAATTATAAATTTGTGGGGGCCCCTAGACTGAAGCCCACTCAGCCCCCCCCCCAAATCCGGCCCTGGTGTCTCCATTAAAGTAAAAACAAAACATTAAGAAGCAATATTGTTCAATTAAAATGAGCATATTATGTGCAAATTAGTTATGTGGACATAATTTAAATTCTGCATTTATTCTATCACTGTAATGAAATTAATAAAATATTATACCAATAAACTTTATAAAATTATAAAAAAAAGAAAGAAATTATTTTTAAATAACTTCCTATCTAATATTTATTTTATTTTATTTTAATTATGGAGTAATTTGTAGTTATTGTCGCTAGTCGCTGACAGGCAATTTTCAGTTAGGTTAAAGCAACAATAGAAATGTAATTTTATAATGTACGAGTACTTTAGAAAGTTTTGATTTATAAAATTACAATTGTAAAATTGTAAAATTTAGTCCATTATTTTAAACTGCAATATTTAATTTACGGATTTAATATGATCAAATTGATTCTGTCTATTAATATTTTGGTTACAAACACCAAACCAGTGCCCCACAGCTAGAGGTTGGCGACATGGGCGATCACTAAGGGCGCTAAAATCCATCTCCAATGATATTCCTTATGGCATATTACTTCAAAATTACTTATTTGTTTTTTGATCATAGATTTTCATGGCTGCAGCGAAGTGTCACTGTTAGACGTAGTTATTTATTTATTTTCTTAATGATTACATTTCCAATTTATTGTGTAAGATGTAGAATATGGATTTTTAATAAATAGGCATGTGAAGATTTAATCAAAAATTAATTATCTATAGCTATAGTAATATTATATTATTGTGTTTTCTACTATACCACAACACTGACACCAGTGCATTGTAGTATTTCTAGTTGCACCAAAACGAGTCATATGATAGCCCGACAGCGTATTACCGAAGGCTAACCGATTTCGGGCGACGATGGATAACGTAAAAACGTACGGTACTACATACCCTATACGATTGTGGGCATTTTATATTTTCATCGTTATTTTTAACAAATAAAATTAATAATATTAGGTAATCATTATTTACTTTATTGTTTATTTATTTAATTAAAATAAATATAAATTTTTATACATTTATTTTATACATAAATATTAATAACACAAAATAATGCTTGTTTAATATTTTTCTTTTGCGAAATACTGATGACATTTAATAGGATTAAGAATATATCAAATGTGTATAATCTATAGATATATAGTACCTATATAGGTACACTTGTAAAAACCATTGATATATACCTACTTTAGAGTAGAGATAAAGTCTATTATTAGTTATTAATCATGTTATACAATACAATAGTGTGGCTACATTTTATTGACTACATGTTGGTATTTCACAATATATAACTATCCATTAGTAGGTAGGTATTGTTGATTGAAGTAAAATAATTTTCGTGATTATTATATGTTGTGTACTTATATTATTTTAATAATTTATATTATATATTTATATTTATATTATTAAATTAATATTTAATTTATTTAATATATTTGTGATTTATAATTATTAAACTATGGAAAATTATATAAGAGACATTTTTATAATATTTTAAAATATTTAAATAAATAAACAATAAAGTAAATAATGATTACCTAATATTATTAATTTTATTTGTTAAAAATAACGATGAAAATATAAAATGCCCACAATCGTATAGAGTATGTAGTACCGTACGTTCTTACGTTACCTATCTAACCGATTTCGGGCGACTATGCCCCAAATCGGTTAGCCTTCGGTAATACGCAGCCCGACAATACAGTCCAGTACATTGGTAATTGGTATATGGAACATGTTAATTATAATTAAAAAAAAAAACAAAAAAAACGTACAATCAAAGAAAAACGGTGATGGCACTTTCCAGTACTGGTGTATTATTATTTCGAATTATCAATAGTATTAATAATCAATTTAACAAAAAGCAAGGGAATGGATACAGGTGTGAATTCATAGTGTTTAATTTTAATTATAATTTGAATGCAATGGCAAACCATTTCATTCGAAAAACGATTCTGAGCGAAGTTCCGTCATATAATGCCGTTTTTTCGTCATTCTTTTCATAACATTTTCGATGTACCTACTAAAAATATCAAATTTAAACAGCTATAAAAAAATTGAGACTAGGGATTTTTATGTAAATAAAAAAAATACTTTAGTAAAATTATCAGACCTTGATGCCAAAAATTGCCAATTTTATCAAACATTATACGTAAAAAGAAGAATTTTACGAAATATTCAAAGTCCAATATTTTGTAGAAAAATGAACGTAACACGGTACCAAAATTTTACCACATATTAATATATGGTAACTTATGTAAATACCCAATAAAAATTTTAAGTCTTTAACTTCAAAATTGCCTAAGTTATCGTAAAATATTGAAACCGAATTCTTCGAAATTTCAGTTTTCATGAAAAATACAATAAACTCTTTCTTCAATTTGCCCTCTAGCTAATTCTAGAGAATTGGAAAAAATCACCTAACAATAATTATGTATATATAACCGAATGGTTCGTTAATTCTCATTATAGACCTTAGCCTTTGATCAATAATCTATGATCTGCGATATGAATATATGATCAACCCCAGGGAGGTGCTCAAAGAAATATTATAAGATTTACGATGGAAATTTCTGTTTATATAGATGGTTGGCGGTTGCTATTAGTTACAATAATATTATTTTGGTTGCTATTAGTAACAATAATAATATTATTACTTTGGTTGCTATTAGTAACAATAATATTTATATTATCACTATGGTTACTATTATAAACAAATTTATCCGATGAATCAAATTCGTCGAAGGAAAAATGTCCTTTTTTCGTTATTTTTTCGTCCTTTTTCTGTGTGACATGAGGTCAATTTTGGGAAATTCGAAAAATGACCTTAATAAAGTACAAACTACATCCAATTTGCAATCGAAAACATACAACACTCGTGAAAATCGGAGCATTATTTCGGGTAGTAAAAGTGTCTTCATACTTAAAAAAAAAATAAACAAAAAAAAAAAGCAAGGGAAGGGATACAGGTGTGCAATCATAGTGGTTAATTTTAATTATAATTTGAATGCAATGGCAAACCATTTCATTCGAAAAAACGATTCTGAGCGAAGTTCCGTCATATAATGCCGTTTTTTCGTCATTTTTTTACAATAATATTATTTTGGTTGCTATTAGTAACAATAATATTTATATTATCACTATGGGTACTATTATAAACAAATTTATCCGATGAATCAAATTCGTCGAAGGAAAAATGTCCTTTTTTTCGTTATTTTTTCGTCCTTTTTCTGTGTGACATGAGGTCAATTTTGGGAAATTAGAAAAATGACCTTAATAAAGTACAAACTACATCCAATTTGCAATCGAAAACATACAACACACGTGAAAATCGGAGCATTATTTCGGGTATTAAAAGTGTCTTCATACTTAAAAAAAAAAAAACAAAAAAAAAAAAAAAAGACCCACATCATTGTAAAACCAATACATTCTTCGCTTCGCTCAGAATCTAAAAAGACGAGCTGATACTCCCAAGGACGACTTGGGTAAAATTTCAGGCCGAGAAAAAAATGAGTTCAGACCACTTTTTTAAAAATTTACTTTATCACGTTTAAGAAATAAATAAAATATTAATACATATGTAATTAACTTTTTTATTCATTTATTATAATTAAAAAAAAAAAATAATAATAATAAAAAGAGACGATCTGATATTCCTGTCGCATAGGATACAGGTGTGCAAATCATAGTTTCATAGTGTTCAATTTCAATTAGAATTTGAATGCAAATTGTTAATTTTATCGAACATTATACACATAAAAACGAGAATTTTACGAAATCGGAAATATTCAACGTCCTATATTTAATATTTTGTAGAAAAATTAACGTAACGATTCCAAAATTTTCCACACACATACACACACACACACATATATATATATATATATATATATACAATCTGTATACATACGGAATACCCAATAAAATTTTCAAGTCTCTATCTTCAAAATTGCTAAAGTTATCGTAAAATATTGAAACCGGATTCGTCGAAATTTCAGTTTTCGTGAAGAATGTCGTTTTTCGTCATTTTTTGGTCCTTTTTCCTATCGCATAGAGTCAATTATGAGAAATTCAAAAAATGACCTAAAGAAAGTATTAACTACATCCACTTTCAAACCGGAAACATATGTCATTCATGAAAATTGGAGTATTATTTCGGTTAGAAAAAGTGTTTTCATGCATAAAAGCAAAAAAAAAAAAAAACAAAAAAAAAGACACATTGTGAAACCTAAAATCTATACATTCTTCGCTTTGCATGGAATCAGAAATATAAATATACATTTATTAAGTTATTACATTATATATGAGAAAACTGCTATTTATATCATTTTGCGGTTATAAAAATTCCGTATTACAAAAAATGTACAAAAAATACTGGTCCAGGTGAGGTTCGAACTCACAACCTCGGCATTGCTCACGACTACTGTCATATAAGTACCGCGCGCTAACCATTGCGCCACTAGACCGTTGTGCCACGAGGGGTCGAAACAATGTATTTAAGTATTTTTTTATGCGAGTCACATATATGACTATAACCATAACCAATAAAAAATACATTCTTCGATTCGCTCAATCAAGAATGTAAAATACCGATATCGATAAAACCGTTCACGAGTGAAAATTGATAATATTATCGATTAAACCTGGTTTGTCATTTTTATTATTTGCATAGGTAATAAAGAATGGATAGGCCATGCCTATACTCTTAGATCATATACTATAGTAATCAATCAATGGGTGGATGTGGATTATGAAGAGATTTTTGTGATCTTAGCAATAACAATGCTTATGGCTAGGAATAAGAAATTAGAAATAGCTGACTACTGGTCCATTGATCCTTTATCTTATCAACCAATATTTGGGAAACACACGAGTCGCAACAGGTACCAAATTATATTGAGAATGCTTCATTCTAGCCAGAATAAAGATCAAGTTCCTGGAGACCGACTTGCAAAAGTGCGTATGCCTTTGCAAGAAATAACCAAAAATTTCAAAGAAGCAATGATTCATTTGAAAATGTTGCTATTGATGAAAGTTTGGTCCTTTGGAAAGGACGGTTATCATTTAAGCAATTTATAAAAACCAAAAGGCACCGTTTCGGCATCAAAATATTTGTTTTGTGTGATGTTGAAACTGACTTTATTCTGGACATCATTGTATATACTGGAAGTACTATAGAATATAAAAAAAAACTGACCCTAGCCTTGGAATTTCTGGTGCTGTTGTAAACACACTTATAAAACCATATATCAATAAGGGCCATAAATTGTTTATAGATAATTGGTATTCGTCGCCATCCTTGGCAAACTATCTGCATAAAAAAAGACTAATGTCACAGAGACAGTTCAAAAAAACCGCAAGGGCATGCCGAAATTGTCAGCCAAATTAAAAGTTGGAGAAACAGAAAGCCAACATACAAAGAAAATGTTGGCAGTCAAATGGAGAGACCGCAGGGATGTGTTTATGCTTACAACTCAGTTTGAAGACAAAATGGTCAATATAGGAAAAAATGATCATCATGGTAATGCAATAATGAAACCAGTGTCAGTAGTGCATTATAACTAGGGCAGAGGACTTGTAGCATTTGCATATTTATTTTGCACAGTCACAAAAATAGCAGAGTGCGAAATAAATGCGTTTCAGGCTACCACAAAGCTAGTTTTGAAATTTTATTGTGCATATAAATGCATATTTTGCGTTTTTTCGGTTTTTAGTGCAAATTTCTTCCATTTTATACTTTTAGATGAATATTTTAAATAATTTATAGTTTTACCAATATTTTTTCGTCAACGTTTTTATTTATTTATTCACACAACCAAAATAACATTGATATTATCAATGATATTTCTCGAGATTTGCCGATCAAATGCCGCAATTTGTCGGGTTATTAATTTTATTTATAGACCAGATAAGATTATATTGTTCAACTCACAGTATTTTTTATACTTAAGTGCATATTTTGAATGCATATTTTGTATATTTAAATGCATATTTGGTGACTTTTTAGAGCTACAAGTCCTCTGCCCTAATTATAACGAAAGCATGGGACCAATTGACAAAACAGACATGCTTTTGAGTTCAGTTGAATGTGTAAAAAGAACTATCAAGTGGTATAAGAAATTATTTTTCCACTTGATAGATCTTTCACTTCTGAATGCATACTCTGCATATAAAACGTGTACTGGATTAAAAATAAGCCTAGCAGATTTCCAGTACCAGTTAATACGGGAAATATTTAAAAAGTATGCCAAAAAAAAAAAAAAAAAAAAAACGCCGTCGTCCTAAAGCATGTATAGTAGAACGTTTACAAGGCCGACACTTTCCATCGTTGGTACCACCTACATCAAAAAAATCAAAACCACAATGAAGATGTATAGTGTGCCAAAATAAGATGAATAAAAGAAAAGATACAACATACAAAGTGTGATGTGGGGTTGTATCCGGTTCCATGTTTTGAAATTTACCACACCCAAGACAAATATTTCTAAATTAATTTATAAACTTTTTATTTTATTTTGTTTTTTGTTATAATCATTTATTATGTTGTATATATAAGTCTATTATGAAAATTAAATTTATTGATAATAATTTGGTGTTTTGTATTTATTAAATTACTAAAGGCGGGTAAATACCGCATTTTGGGAAACCATTTTTAAAACTTTCTAAAATTTGAATAACTAAGTAAAAAATGATTTTAGAAATTTTTGAGCTTTGTAGGTTGGTTTGATACATCAATCAGGATATTAAAATTAATAAAAAAAGTCAAATTTGTGTGGCAACGGCAGGTTACAAAGCGAAAAGCATCTGGCAGTGAAAGGGTTAATATTGCTTAACTCAGTTTTAAATTATAACATTCTAATGTTCTAACATTATTAAATAAATATAATGTACAAAAACATATTTTTATTATTAAAAAATT
>JAIUCT010000024.1:26945-77755 GCA_021307375.1 Tetraneura akinire
TTAAATAAATATAATGTACAAAAACATATTTTTATTATTAAAAAATTAATATTACTATGTAATTAAAGTTTAACATAATTTTTTTAGAAATAATTTCCAACTTAAATTAAACTTATTAAAATTGTATTCATATAAACACATTTTGTCTAAAAGTGCTTCTAGATCAATTATATGCCTAAATCTATTTTTTTCTTCTTTTTCGCCATATACTAAATAATTCTGAAATACAAAAATTATATTGTTAATGTACATATGAATAAAAATATAATTTAAAAAAAAAAAAAATTCAACTTAAAACAACTGTAATTTTATTTTGTATTGTTATAAAAATAATTAAACATAATTTGTGCTAAAATGCATTAAAAGAAAAAAAAATTTCCCTGAATGATGTTGAAATGGCTGCCATATTACTTGCATCCCAAATAAAGTTTTGATAAGAAACTATAATATTACAAAAGGTAATTTGTGTCCAGATATTTGGAAGCATCTTACCTACTATTTATATTTGTGTCTAAAACTCTGAACGGTCTTAATGCATACATAAAATGTAATAGTTTAAGTAAATAATAATTATATTTTTTTATTACATAATATATAATATATTATGACTTTAATTTTTTGGAAATAATTATAGTGTATGGTTTACTCTCTAATTTGTATTATGTTATATATAATATATTATTATATTATATATATATAAATATATATATATGTGATTATGTGTTTTACTTGACATAATTATAATATAAAAAATACAACATTTTAATAAATTCAATAAATTACAAAAAATATTTATAATTGATGGGCGACTTGTGTCTGAATTAATGGACGCAAATTACCCGTTTTTATCAATTTTGGACACAAATGTATGCATCGGTTGAAATCACTATAGTCGGGAGCACGAAAAATGAGCGTTGGCACCCGCGACCCGTTGTTCGTACCCACTCTTGTAGCCATTGGTTCTCAACTTTGTACCGTCACACTGCCGTTACGTATCGTATTCACGGGCACGAATAATGAGCGGTGACCGGTTAGGAAAAAAAGCGGGTTTTTAGTTTGCTAATTTGATATTGATAACCAGGCACGTAGCTACAGGGTGGCCAGGCCACCCCAAAAATTTTCTTGGCCACCCCTTTATTTTGATGTTCAAAATAAAATCATACGAAAAATAACAAGAAAAATAATAATATAAAAATAATATAGGTACTCCGTACTCATATACAAAATAATATCAATAATTTATTATTATTTAATAATGATTAAAAACATAATATTAAAAATTGAAGTATCTATTTTATTTTTGAAAGGTGGATATAACATGTATGCCACCCTGCCACCCTCCATAAAATTTTGGCCACTTTTGGCCCCATATGTATAATCCTAGCTAAAAATCATGCGGGGTAAGCGTTTTAAAATTGAATTGGCGAGCAAAAAAAAAAATGTATAATCCTAGCTACGTGCCTGTTGATAACCACTTTAGAAAAACAGCCGCTTGGCGCGTGACGGGCAGCGATCATTTTTCGTGCTCCCGACTATAGACTTAAAATGCTATTCTATCTAATGAAAACAAATTAATCTTTCACTGTCATTATTATCCTACTATAAATCTAAATTCCTCTGAAGAATGGAGATAATATCTCCTGTCACCAAATTATATATTATAAAATATTTAAACATTTTGTAATTTTAATATTCATATTTAGTAAATAAAATAAAATAATTTATATTATAATTATTATTAGACATACCTTTATAATACTTGTTGACCAAGAATTCTTCCTTCGGGTTATAAATTGTTTTAATGCCTTTAATGTTCTGTGTTTAAACCATCGTTTATGTACTATTGCAATTATAATTGGCATTAGGTCAGTTAATGTTTTTTGTTTATATTTAGTTGAAGCATATTTTTTTATTTTTTTAAAGACAAAGTCTATTTTTGAAACTAAAAATCTAAAATTAAGAAAATAAATATTTAGTGTAAAGATTAATCATATATGATAACTTATAACATTTTATATGACTTAGGAAAAGAAATGAGAAATTCAAAAATACAGTAAATATAGTATCAACTAGATAAACTTCTCTACCAAATCCATATGACATTTGTGGTAATCAAATAATTATTTCTACCCTTAAATGTGCCTTCATATTAGTGCTCTGCACGGTCCTTTATTTCATAGACCGGACCGGACCAGTAAAATAAAATTAGAATCAAGACTGAATGGACCGATTAAATAAATAATGAAATAAGACCGAAATCGGACCGATATTTTTAAAATTTCTTGAAACAAGACCAGGACCAAACCGTGTTTAAATATGTAAATTTCAGACTGGACCGGACCGGATCAATAAAATAAATTAAAATCAAGACTAACCGGAGACCGGACCAATCGGTATTTATTATATATAATTATTATTTATTATTTAATCAAATAAATAATGAAATTAGAATTAGACCGATATTTTTAAAATTTCTTGAAACAAGACCAGGGACCGAAACGTGTTTAAATATGTAAAACAAGTTTATTTTTCAAACACCGCATGCCTTTGCGTTTTCACAAGTGTCGTGTCATTTCCTGCGTTGCAGCAATTAGGAAAATACCGTTTATTTAATATTTATATAATAATGTTAGTAATTTTGCGAGTACATCAAATAACAGAATAGATACTATATTAGTATATTATATAATATACTAATAACATTTTATTATTATTATTACTCATATGGCTATACGTTATACCTATTTATTTTTATAACTTAACACTCACGTCATTTCCAAGTATAATATTCTTATCAACGTCACTAATATTATTATTTATTATTATAATATAATAAATAATATTTGAACTAAAATACATTTTATACAATTTCCACAATAATTAATCATAATATAAATTTTATCGGACCGCCGACCAGAC
Organism: Tetraneura akinire; assembly: GCA_021307375.1. Classification (NCBI taxonomy): domain Eukaryota; kingdom Metazoa; phylum Arthropoda; class Insecta; order Hemiptera; family Aphididae; genus Tetraneura; species Tetraneura akinire. The sequence continues at coordinate 29,865 of JAIUCT010000024.1, forward strand.
CGACAATTTTTATTACCAAAACCGAAAACCGGACTAAGCTGAAATATAACGTACGTGAACCTGGACCAGATCAAATGTATTCTCAAAATTACTGGACCGGTCATTAACTAATTCTTTAATTATTTTAATATATTAGGACTGGATCAGACCGAACTGTGGTCCGGTCCGGTCCGGACCGGACTGGTATAGACCGGACCATGCAGAGCACTACTTCATATATATAAAATAATAATACAAAAGTGTACAATATATTGCCCACACTTTGCTCAGAATATAAAAGCATCATTATTTGAAGCCAAGCAGATGAAAACAAAACAAGAAATTTATAGTACTCTCACTTTTCTTCTTCTAATTTCATTGTAGCAATTTTAGTTTCTTTTATACATATTATTGATGGCAGCAACTTCGGATATAAAAAGACAGGTTTTGTATAGTAGTACATAAATTTTTTTACTTCTTCTTGATTAAAATCACTACAATTATAGTAATAACATTAAAGTATGTGAAAGCATTAAAATAATTACTCATTTTACCTTTTATGTTTTGTACGTATTTCTTCGTTCCAATCATTAATAAAATTTTGAGATGTAGAAATGTTTATTGGGACATATAGTTTGTCTTTAGTAATATTATCAATTTTCATCTAAGATTGATTATTTTCTAAATTACATTTTGTAATATTATAAAATTATAATACTTAATTACATACCAACATAATCATTATTTTTTGAGTAATTTTTTGATATTTGTTTGTTAATGTAAGTAACATATAGTTTTGTGTTAATAATTGAACATGTTGACTAAACTGATGTTTCAACAGTATTACTTGTTTTTGTGTTATACCAATAGATATGTTTGTTTCACCTAAACGATAAATTATATTAATATTTATTAAATGAATTGATTCAGTTTTAAAACTTACAGTGGGCAGGAGTATCTATTGATACTTCTTGATTTTGGTTGACGTTCTTACTTGAATTTTGCTCATTTTCAATTGTCTTTTGTTTTTCTTTTAATTGCTTTTCAATTATATCTTCTTGAATATTTTTAACACACGTAGCTTTGTGTATTAGAGAATTCTTTGGTTTAATAATCTTCTATATAAAAACATTTAAAAATGGAATGAAAATTACTATGGATATAATGATAATGGAAGATTATTGTATTGTTTTATTATAATTATTATGATTTAATGAACCATTGTCCACAAAAAAATGATTCTGAACAACATTAATTTTAGTGTTTAGAAGAGACAGTATATTTTAGTTTCGAGATTATTTATAAAGCCATATTTTTATATAGGTCTTCTCAAAAACTCATTTCAATCTAAGTTCATCTGGCCTAATATTACCTAAAGTCATTGCACTGTATAGGTATATAATATATGGGGCGCATAGAACCAAAACAGCTTAACCCACAAAAGTGTAATTATACAAGACAGGCAATTAAAGTTTTGACTATTTTTCAACATCTTTTTTTTTTTTTTATTGAATTCACTTTTAGAAAATTAATAAATTATCTTTATTATGTTTAAATCCTAACCTTTTAAACCATTTATATAGCACCAACAAAGGTTAGGCCATTTTAGCATTGATAATAATTATTTAAGTATCAATGCCAAAACAAATTTAGTGCTGCCATCTATAAAATAATTATTTTTGAGGGTTGGGCCATATTAGTTTTGAAATATTATGTTATTTTAAAACGTTTTATCGCATAAAACGAAAAAAAAATTTTTGTGGGTTAAGCTGTTTTGGTTCTATGCGCCTCATATATAAAATTATGTAATAATTAATAAACACTAATTGTATTACTTTATCAGGTATTATTTCATCAGAGTCTGTTTTTACACCATTATACTGAATAAAATTATCTGTGTATTCTGATAGCTCATCAAGTAAACTATTAAATTCTTTTTTAGTAATTTTCACTGATTTGTCCATGCGAAATTCCTCTTCGTCAACTAAAAACCAAAATGTATTTATGTATTTTATTATTCATTTTTAAATGTATTAATTATTACCACAATATATATCATCATCAAAGAGAATATTATATTCTGGATCTTCTGTATCATTTAGATCTTCATTTTGAACAAATTCTAAAAGAAATAACAAAATTTATAATCAATACCATTAATTAATACTACCTATATTATTATATTCTAATTAGCAATAATTGTGATTTGAATGGTTTATAGATGTTAACATCATTTTGTTAAAAACAAATACACTAAACAAGGTTCAGAAATAATGGAATTTTTAATAAAATACTAAGTGAATATAATTTTAATAATAAAGTATAAATAATATAAATATTAAAATTTAAAGATAAGGTATGTTTTGCAAGGCATAACAGGTTGTCGTGATATGTCACTCCTAAAGTTTTAACTGATTATATGAAAACGGTATAGTATGTTTTACAAGATGCGACAAACCATAACAACCAAACTTTGGTTACTACGGCCAAAGACATGACTGCTATAATAGCAGTAGCGATCACACATCACATGATGATGACGGTCGATAATATTTTATAGTATATCACTAAACCAACAATACTTCTATATCAAACAAGTTGATTTCATTGGAAATAAGCTTCAAAATTAGTTTTTTCTTCATTATAGGATGAAATAATATTATTGTTAATGTAAATACCCGCCATAAAAATGTATTACATGTGTACTCTGATATCTGATAAATTAGTGAGTAAACTAAAAACATATTTTATATCGATTTGTGAAGATCAATCATCGAAAAAAATACAGTCACCACAATATGTAGCATATAGCATATTAAGAAACAAATCTTACAAAACATGACAACCAGAAATAAACATCGCTCACCGCGATAGATCACACCTTGCAAAACCCTTACCACCTTTACATTTTTTCAATTAGGTTTTAAAAATTTTTTTAATGATTTATAATTTCATAATTTTTACCTATCAACAATATACTTTTTCCAATTATTAACAGTTAAAATGCAATAATATTCTTTCAAATATATTTTTCTATTCTATTTCTAAATTATTATTATTGTTTCTTATTAGATACTTCTTCATATGTATCACTGTGTTATAACATATAATTAACTTTTATGAATCACTAAATTTGTGTTATTTTTAATAATATTTATTGTTAAAGCTACTTACCATATTGTATTATTTACAATTAACATTTAATAGTTAAAAAATAATGTATATTGAAAAAACAATCACAAACCTAAAGGTTGAGTAAACTCATTAAGAAATTGTACCCATTCATCTTGGTAATCTGGTACATCATACATATCTGGGGTAAAATCTGGTGGAATAAATGCTTGTTCAATAACTTCTAATGGAATATTACTTAATGATAATTTTGACCGGGTTCTCATATAAATAGTATCCTATAAAAATATTATAAATTTACACATATACCTAATATACAAAATAAATTATTATTTAAGAAAATTATTTTTCACCTTGTCAATAGAGTCAAGCACAGCATTATTTTCACTAACTTCTACATGACTGTCATCAGAAACATTTGATTCTATCACTTTATTACTTTTTGTACATTTAGTTTCATTTTTATTAACTTCAGGACTATATATTTTAATCTTAGGTTGATATTCTTCATCATCAGAATCATCAAGAAGTGCTTTATCATCAATTAATAATTTACATTCTGAATTGTCTTTTTGAGATATAGAAGGATTATTCTTTGACATTTCTCTAAAATAATCAAACAATTTAAGTATTCAATTAATTATAAAAACTATATTTCTTAGAGAAATAAACTACTCGTATATATAGTTAAAATAATTTTAAATTCCCTTTTTATTAGAAAAAGTAAATTAATATTAATAAATAAATACAATTATTATCAATTAAATTAATAATATTATATTATAAACACCTTATTTTTGCTCTTGTTAATTTTGGTTCATACAAACAATCTGCATCTACATTATTATCTAATGTTTGTCTTAACATTGTAGCAACATCTGGATTCATAATTACATTCTAAACAAAATATTTTTGTAAAATTAGTTATTATTTAATTTCATAATAAACTACTCTAAATAAAAAAAATGAATGCATAATACATATTATGTAATTTATATATTTATTAAAAAAAAAAAAAACAAAGAACATATAATACGAGGGGCAATCAAAAAGTAAGTTACATTTTGCCATATTTTTTGTCCTGGTGAATATCTTTTGTTGAAACTTTGGGGTAACACTCTTCACATTATACTTTCAATGTATTAATTCCTAAATTGATAGTTAGTTGTGGACGGTCTCCCAGCACGGTATTCATCGTTGATATCCATTTGGCCATTTTTAAACATATTGCACCACTTTTCAACTGCATATTTCGAAAATTGCTTTATCACCATAAACTTCACACACCTCCACATGTATTTGTACTGGTTTATAATTTTTTAACCATAAAAATCTAATAACTGCACGAATTTCAATTTTGGACGACGTAATAGTATGTATATAGCCATGACTGTCAACTTGTTAGCTTAACTACTAACTATCAATTTAGGAATTAATACGTTAAAGTATAATGTGTAGAGTCTTACCCCAAAGTTTCAACAAAAAATATCGCAAAATGCAACTTACTTTTTATTGCACCTCGTATGTTTTTTATAATTAAATACATACCTTAATAAGACATTTTACTTTACACTTTGATAAACGATTCTTTTGAGCTTTATCATTTAGTAATTTATCTATATCTAAATTTGAATCCATCTGACTGTCCTGTATAATTTTAAATAAATCCTCCTCAGTTCTGTAAATAATATATAATAAATATTATAATTTATTTATAATTTTCTTATTAAATATAAGAATTTTAGTTAAATTAGTTAGGTTACCTAGTTATGTTAGTTTTTTTTTTATTTAGTTTTTTTTATTTTAGTTTATAAATTAATTATATAATTATAAAAACAAGGTCATATAGAGCTATTTTATTATTTTAATTAAATTATTATTGAATAATGTCATAATGAATAATAATTTAGTAAATTGGTATAATCTCACAAAAATGGATTACAAAAAAAAGGTTATTTAAATTTTTTTTTAAAAAAATGTATTGAATATATAGAGTTTATAGAATTAATTATAGAAATATTAATAAATATTAATATTAATTATAGAATTTATAGAATCTATAATAATATAATAATACCTAATATAAGTCATTAAACATTAAACATTAAACTTATTATTTATTATTTGATTACTCTTTTTTTTTTTGCAAAATCACTTATAAAAACTAAAAACTATATTTTATATGAAAAATGTATTAATAAAAAATAAAAATACAACATAATATTATTAATTTATTAGATATATAGGTATATGTATTTACAAATTAAATAAATCATTACCCATGTATCTAATGATATACCGAAATAATTGTGAACAATTTAAAATTATGTTAGTGTACTATGAAACAAAATATTATTACTATATACATAATTATAATTTTAACTTTTAAGTACTTTTTCTTATAATGTCAATTAGGGGTTTTATGTAATTTAAACTTTTATTTAGAAATGAATTTACATTATGGCTAAATCACATAAGGTGATGTTAGAATGTTTACATACACGCTTTACCCTTTAAAATTTGCTATTATAATACCTATATTATAACATTTAATAGTTTTGTTATTTGTTAAGTTTGGATATTATAATAGTTATTTGAAATATATTTCTAAGTATAGAAATATGTATAAAATATTATATTATTATACTTAATAGTTTTGTTTGTAGTTAAGTCTGGAAATAATAACTTATAATCTTAATAAGAAATTGTGAGATTACATATCCAAAATAACAACAGGCAACGTTCATAATATAGAGTGAATATAGAATGAAAGATCCATCAAAGAGAACAAAAGACTACGTTTAAAAAATTAATATTCAATACACAATTATTTCTATAATTGGGACGATATATATACGACCAGATCTATAAATTAATATATTTTAAATATGACTTTGTATTTATACAATTTTTAATCTTAATACTCAAATTATAAACATATATTTAAAACATCTTGAATTAGTAAAGTGTTGATTAGTTTTTGACACACAACAGTATATTCGGAAATATATGTATTTTAGACTTTGTGTTGTATAATAAAGTTTTTGATGGATTAATGGTCAATTTAGGTTTAAAAATTTAAATACTTACGTTGATTCCATATCCTCGGATGATTGCATTTCCATTTTAAATGAACAATGTTAAGATTGTTTAAAACACGGACTAAGATATACAGGAGACAGGACTGGAAACGAGCAAAATAACGTGTCCACACAATGGAATATATGGAGCGAGTTACGGGGGAAAAAACTACCTAGGTTAGGTTATAGGTAGTTTTCTCCCCCGTACCCCGGCCCATATGTTCCATTTTGTAGACAGCCCCCCAACCCTCCTGTTAGCACATTACCAGTCCTGTATATTAGTCCGTGGTTTAAAATATTATATAACACTCCATAAGCTAACAAATTGTTTTTTTTTTTTTTATTTTATCGTTATTTTAATCATTTATATTTGACCTTTGTTTTTTCTCTAATCATTTTATACATGTCATAAAGTTTATTATAGTACGCAAGGTGAAAAGTGAGCCGCGATCGTCACGCACCAAGCGGTTATTTTTCTTGGCTTCAGGGGTTCTACGTTTGAGAACAATGGAAACAGCAGCTGGCGCGCATTTAAAATAACGGCAAGGTGGTAATTAATTTAAAATAGTAGGAATAGGCGGAGTAACCCTGACGAAAAACAGCCGCTTGGCGTGCGACGATCGCGGCTCACTTTTCGCCTCGCGTACTATAGCTACAAAACTTAAGTGAGCTACGCGAAGAAATTGTTCATTTTAAAATATCATTTGAACTTTGACTTACACCTATACACTATACTAGACGTTTAAAATTTTAAATCAGAATTTAGAACATCATAACACAATCGTATTATGTTATCATCATATCATTACCACAGTTTAAGATAATTATCTGTCACAGATATATATAATAAACTAGATTGCTAACTAGTGATAATACGTGACGCCAGAAAATCGTCTTATTTCTGTGGGTTATGTACCTGTTATCAACAATCGCGAAACAGATGTTTTTGCCCCAAGTTATACCGATGCTCCATGGTATGCCTGTTTGCATATAAGCATACCACACATTGCTAGAGACCCATTATACGAAATAACGAACCCCCATTGGCTGTATTATGTCATTGATAACTGATAACATTGAGATGTTGATAATAGTAATTTTTATTTTTTACTCTTAGGTTAGGTTAGGTTTGAATTATTTGTAGTAATTTAAAATTTAATATTCTGATATTTTTATAATATATTATATTAATTAAGAAAATATGTTTTATTCAACATCGTTTAAATATGAGATTATTAAAAATGACGAAAACAATATAAATATTGTTATAAGATGTGATGCCAAATCAATAGCACTATAGCTGATATAAATGTGTGGGTTGCCGCAATATTATTATATTTGTGTTCATTATTTATTAATAAATACTACAGTTCTTCTTATTAAATTACCAATGTATACAATTACGTGAATTTCTAATTAACAACATTTAATAGTTTAATACTAACATCAAATCCATTTATTGTTCAATAATACATATAATGAAATATAATAAAGTATGCGCATATTGCATTTCACAATTATTCACGAATAACATAATATTATACTCGTATAATACATTATGACATAAAATTATTATTTTATTATTAGTGATTTACTAATTTCAAATATTTATCCGTAATAAATACTATTATGAATTTCTCAATGTTATCAGTTATCAATAACGTAATACAGCCAATGGAGGCTCGTTATTTCGTATGGGTCTCTAGCAATGTGTGGTATGCTTATATGCTGCCTGTTTGACGGTATATTGATAATTGATAAGACACCATAACCCACAACTAAAATGGCGGTAAAACTGGCGTCAGTGGTTAACGTTGAAAAACGTACAAGCAGGCCTATGCAACTTCAATGTTAACACATACAAATAAATTGTGCCGATTTCACGGCTCAAAATCGGGTTTGGCACTTTGCTGCGCTCTAGTAGCATAAAATAAAATTATTAATACGCTTAAATATAACAAGAGTGTCAAGACAAATATAGAGGCACACTATAAAGAATAATTCATTCTTTCATTATCTACGACCGTGGCTCAACCTATGAGTAAAGTCTAATTTAGATAGTTAATATTAAATGTTAGTAGAGTGCAGCACAGCGTCAAACCCTAATTTTTGCTGTAAAATCGGCCACTGTTTACATGGAAAGTTGCCAGACGAGCGGATCACCGCAGCTAATTCCATGGCACATATGCGCATGCGAGCATCATAATTTAATGTTATCAGTGTTATCACATATAAAATGGTTATCAAAAAACTCAAAACACAAATAAAAATGTAAGTGAAAAAACTAAGAACTAAAAACTCAAGTATAAATAAATGTATCCACTGCACTATCGTCATCGAATAAAACACTAATAAAACATATTATTTACTTATCTAAACTTTTCTTGGTGTTAATAGATGATACTTTTGTACTATAATGCCTAATTTTCTTTTTTTGTACTAATTTTCCAGATAACTATATATAAATGTATAGCAAATCCTACTATTTTATATTTCTATAATTAAAGGTAGGTAATTAAATCAGCAATATGATCATACTCCAGTACATAACTTATGAAACTGAAAAATTTCAAAAATTGTGACAGGATTTTTTTTTTAATACAATTTGTGTGGAATTTACTGATTTCTTTTAAGTTCATTTCTCCTAAAGTTTTTAATATGTAATAAAAAGTTCTGAAAATTAAATATGACCATACTCATTGATTATAATTAACAATATAAATAAAATCTCAAAAATTGTATACACTGCATTAAATCATCAAATCATTGTGAACCTTTGAATTTTAAAAAAATTGTTTTTTTTTTTTAAATTCAATAGTCAATACACCCACTGGCCAACACCATTATCCTGTCCGAGGAGCAAAGAATACTCGTCGTGGTTAGGTAAAAATCAGTGGCGTCGAATATATAGTTTATGATGTATGTTAGAAGATTTCAAACCTAAGGAGTGGATACCATGACTCGTGAGAGCATTGTCATTTATTATACGTTATACCTATAGTGCCTTATTATGTTGTTAGATTTATTCCATAAAATTATAATGTAAAAAATGATAACAATTTGATAAGGCTCACGCATGCGCATATGTGCCATAGAATTAGCTGCGGTGATCCGCTCGTGTTGCCAGACCTATTATTCTAAGACCGTGCGTACAAGTTAGCAATGTAGTTTATTATCTATATCTGTGTTATCTGTTGTTCTGTGTGATATCATGTTAATTGGAAACTTCGACCATATAAACTGATAGACGCGGTATACGATAAATATGTTGATGCCAACATCGAATAGCGAGTGACGTCACGTTTGGGCAATACCGTCAACCGCTATACGCCTATTATACGAATATAGTAATATACGATATACATAATTAAATTAAATTATTAATTATTTAGTTATTATAATTTATAACCGAAATACGTTGGCTTTGGCTATTATGTTTATGGAATATGGATTATTATTTATTATTTTATTACCATATAATAACGTAGTTGGCGATAATGAAACTTTTCAAATAATTGGCAGGAGAACTTAATGCTACATAAGCAATTGTGTTTAGAAACATGGCGCGACATAAATAAATCGATTTGCTTACTAATATTGTTAGCTAAGGTAAGAACTCTGGGAAAAAATGATGCGGAACTATAGTTATTGTTATGAAATGGGACAAAGAACAAATTTTGTGACCTTGTACCATATAATAACTAAAGTTAAATCCAACCTAGGAAAAGTAGTTGGATGAATCTATATTTACATTCAATAAATCAAACAATAATATCAAGACTATCACTTTCCTCGTCAATTCGCATAGACATACCCAGATGTGTAGTCTGCAGGTGATATGAGTTTCGGTCAATAGCCAAATTTAATTTATTACAAATTAATTTTGTGAATTTATTTTGGACATTTTCTAGCTGGTTAATTAAGAGAGCATAATTTGGTGACCAAACTATAGAGCCAAATTCTAAATGAGACCTAACAAGTGAATGAAAAGTATAATAATTTCATAGAGTTTGTTTTTAAAATTCTTAGTATTTCTGTAAATAAAACCTAACATTTTAAAAGCTTTATTAATAAAGAAATGTAGGTGTGTGGAGAAAGACATATTGCAGTCAAGTAAAATTCCTTAGTCCCTAATAGAATTGATTCTATAAATGTACATTAAAGAAATTATAATTTGGGACTATCAATTTATTAAATATTTTACAACTTAAATAAGTAATTATATAAGAAGAGTTCTTGTGGATATTTTATAATAATAAATAAAAACCCAAGTCCACAAAAAATTTACTTTATTTTTTAGTAAATACGTATTTCGACAACAATGTTATCATCCTCAGTACTAAACAAAGACTGATCTTAAATAACTGAAAAACTTAAAGACTCTTTAAACTTTTTAAACTTTTTTAACTTTTTTTACTCTTTAGACTTTTTTTTCTTTTTTATCTTTTTTAAGATCTTTAAGATCTTAAAGACTGATTTTAAATAAGTAATGCGTAGTTATGTTTTTATTAAATTTTCAACACAAAATTATCGGTATATTCGTATATATAGAATTATTTACCTATTAGTTATTTATTTATAGGTTATGCTGAAATGACAGGACAATTTGTCTGCACATAGTTATGAATAAGAAACAAAATTTACGAATTAAATGTAAAATTGATTTTAATTTTAATATTTATATATATAAAAAAATGTACATTTAAAACTTAAAAATATAAAAAAAATTTATTAACAAAGAAATCATTGTTTATTTTTTAACAAAATAAAAAATAAATTTTTTTATTGTTTTAAATATTGATTAAATTAATTTAAGAATATTAACTAGAACTTGTTAAAAATTAATTATGTATTAATAATTTATACAACTTATTTTGTAAAAGAATTCCACAGAGTTACCTTGGTTATTTATATTACTAGGGCAGTGATGAATCTGTAACAAACATAAAAGTAGCAAAAATTAATTTAAATGAATTGAGTTTAATTGTCTGTAGAGGTGAAAAACGGATTGTTTTTATTTACATATACCTAACACATGCAATGTGCCTGTATTTGTTATAAATATAACAATTCCTTCCTATCAGAAATATACAGCATGATACACATGTAGAATAACAAGTATATCTGGTAATCTGAATTATATTAACATTTAAAAATCAACAATATATGTTTAAACTGTAGGCTCGGATGGAGTATTATCAAATAATATTTCTAAACTCCTCTAAGACGTAGATTACTATTTATAATATGCTATAGTACAATAAATTTTATAATATGCACTAATAATAAAATTCATTTAAATTTCAAATGAGCCTTAATAATTATTAAAAGCTGATAAACAATTGTTGATGAAAAATGGATATTAGAATTATCCTTAGTCAATATTATATATGTTTAAGAGCGTTCATTAATTAATTTCATTCTTAAAATAGACCATCCTCCACATGATTATAAGCCTGTCGACAGTAGACTTAATTTAATTAGTTTAACTGATGTCAATTTTTAGCAAATATGGATTTTCTCCAGAAGCTTATTCCAAACACTATTCACTCTCCTCTCATTTTTTCTAAAATTAACTTTCAATTTTCTTTCTTGATTCACTCGTACTAATAAAAAATTGTCAATTCCCTTTTGCTCTACGAATTACAAAATTTATGTATCCATTTACTGCCTCATGTCTAAAGCTAATGCTAACCATAGATTAAATACACTCTAGATAGCCCACTGGTATACACACTATAGAAACTATCACTTCTTCAATTATGACCCTCGATAGATGGAGCTGCATGTATTGATAGTATGACAATATTTTATTTTGTGATACATACTATAAAAACATACAGGCGTTGGGCATGAACATTTCAATAGTAAACGATACACATTATACCTTATCTTATATCTACACGTTACATAATTTTTATGAATAATAATATTAAATATAGCATATTTCTTGTATGGGATTTATTTATAGAATATTAGAATTAATTATAAATTTGAAAATTCATATCTACTATTGGAAATACTGAAATAAAAATAATTTATAATACCTATTCAATATATTAATATTTATTATTTGTTTTTGTTATAAGTTATAACCCCGAATAGTTGAAGATCCAGAAAATTTTGAATATTAAATATAAATAATTACGTACCATTGTGTCCCCGGAATCCGACAGTGCCAATCTGTTAATGGTTAATAATGTAACATCGCGAATATATACTTTTGAGTAGGTAATTTTTTTATATTGAAAGGAAATTTAAAATAGGTAAAACAAAGTAAAATGTCTGGCAACAAATGTTTTTTTAATTGAGGAAAAAGTCGAAGAGTTCATGCTAACTTAAAACTTTATCTATGTCAAAGTGGTAAATTATTCTGTACAATTCTATTAAATATTAAAAATATTTTTTATTAAACATCAGGAATTTTCATTACACTTATTAGAAGTATAATATAACAAATTAATAAATATAAAGTTATTTGAATAATATGTAGCCATTTAGGTATGCTTTTATTTATAAAACTAGGAGCCTTATTGCCTATAGATAATAATAAAATATAAACAAATATTGTATGTATGGGCCAGTGGCGGCTACAGTAAATTTACTATGTGAATCCAAATTACTAAAATCTGAAGACACCCACCCACCAACCTTTCCTTACACACATACATATAAAATATTATACGCCTAGATTTGTTTAGCTAAAACGTTTAATCTGAATGTTAGAGTATTTTGTTGTTTAGAGTTAATTAGTGCAATGCAGCAAGTACTATATATCTGTTGTCTGTAATTATTTATACCATTTGATATTTATACTATATTATAATACAATACCTATTACCTAAAATATGTCAAAGAGTCAACCACCACATAATCATGTGTATCCGTCGATACACTTGAGGTATAGGATAGCCGCCACTGTGTATGGCAGTACATTCAATTATTGCATTATTAATAATTATTCTATTTTATACTTCATTACACTGCTCTAATTCTTTTAATAATTTTAATTATATTGTAGGCAACCTAGAACTTTTAAACTTAGATGAAGAAACATTATATAAACGTCATGTTTGTGGAGATCATTTTTTAGCAACTGATTTTATTAGTGAAACACATCATCGCTTAAAGTAATCGTCTATAGCCCAACCATATGAGAAAGAGGAAGATGAAGTACTTGTAATACCACCTATGCATACTTTTTATACACAAAATCACAAATCATTCATTGTCACAAATACTATTGTTCCCTAATGCATCAAATATGTCTCCATCTACATCTTTTACTAATTTAGACTTTCATACTTTCCCTAAAACTAAATACATATAGAAGTAGAACAAATATCTGAAACCCAAGAGTTAATAACTGATATAATTTTACTTTCTACACCAACAAAGCTTAAACCATCTGATAAAAATAAAAATAAAATAGAAGATACCTCCCACCCCAAAAATTAAAATCGACAATAAAGAATCAAAGAAAAATTATTAAAAATAAGAGATTTATTATAAGCAAACTTTGTAAAAATTTAAAATCACATCATCAAGAGTTAAACGCCCAAAGAAATTTATTAAAAAAAAATTAAATATCATAGTAAAGGCTCCCAATTTTAACAAAAATGCAACTTAATACTAATAAAAGAAAAACTTGGACTCAAGAAGAAAAATATTTTGCAATTGGATTATTTTATAAATCACCATCAGCTTAAACATATTTGAGAAATAAACAAAATATAATTTTACCTGGATTATCAACTATTAAAAAATGGATAGGTAGTTCTAAGTTCTTGCCTGGTTTTAACGTTGCTTTTTTAAAACAGTTACAACTAAAAATAGAAACCATGTCTAACAAAGAAAAATACTGTGTAGTTATATTTGATGAAATTGGTATAAAAAAATACTTGGAATAGTCAAAGTATTTGGATATGGTGGAAGGCTTTGAAGACATTGGACATAAAGGCAGAACCAATCAAATAGCATCTTCAGCTATGGATTTTATTATGGGGTCTGTATAGTAAATGGAGGATTTCAATTTATTATTTTTTAACTGCAACTTCAATGAAACATGATACACTAACTACTTTAATAGTTTAAGTGTTAGACAAGTTATTCAATATTGGTTTGTCAATAACTGCAATTATATGTGATCAAGGGACAAACAATGTTGCAGCTTTAAAGAACTTAGGTATTTCTAAAGATAAACCCTACTTTAATGTTGGGATAAATAAAGTTTATTCTATTTTTGATATACCGCATATAATAAAAAAAGTTAGAAATAATTTTTTAAAAGATGATTTTATTTATTTGGGTAGGAAAATATCATTTAATGACATTAGAGAAACTTATAAAATAGATAAATTATGTAATACAAGTAGAACTTTGTTGAAAATCACAGATAATCATATATGTCAGGGCCTTTTTAAAAAATGTCATGTAAGCTAGCTTTCAAATATTCAGTCATACAGTAGCTGCATCTATGAAGACATGTATAACTACAGGACAATTAAAAACAATAACAGCATCAGTTACAGCAGACTTCATTGAGGAAATGAATAAACTTTTTGATTGTTTAAATAGTAAAGTATTATATACATCTAATCCAAATAAATGTGCGATTTCTGAAGAACGCCCGGGACAATTACAACTTTTAATAAATGCTAAAAGTTGGTGTGAAAAACTTGTAAAAATATATAAGGGGCAGGAAACAAGACCTCTATGTTTTGATGGAATGATACAAGCAACTCAAATGCTTTATGAACAAAAATAAATAGAATATACATTTTTATTAACAAGTCGTTTAAATCAAGATGTCATGGAAAATTTATTTTTTACATTTAGACAGAGGAGGCTTTAATAAAAATCCTACAGCAAAAACTTTTCAAACCACTTTTCGTATTAATGTAAAAGTTAATCTAATTAAGTCTTCAGATATATCAAATTGTGAGATGGATGAAGATGAGAATTTGTTAGTAACTGATAATGTTGTTACGGACTTAAATCCATCAAAAGATTTATTTGATAATGGTTCAATTTCTTCATCATTACCGGGTGAAATTGAATGGTCTGAAATTGAAGAAATTCAAATTTCATTAGAAAATTGCTCTAACTATTATTTTGCAGGTTATTTAGGATATAAATATTTCAATGAGTTTAAATGTAATAATTGCAAAAACAAATTATTAAAAAATGATGATGCTTGTTTTAATGAACAAGAATTTTTAATCTTTTATAAAAGTTATGAATCAAATATTCAAGATAAAAATGTTTTAAAAAAACCAATAGACATTTTTACATTATTTGTTCAGCATGCTCAACAAATAATTTCAACTTATATGTTAAAAAATCCAGAAATAAAATATACTCGTATGTACAAATTTACAAACAAAGATAAAACTTGATTTATTCTCTTTGTTGCAATTTGATGAAAATTGTTCTGTTTATTTTGATTTTATAAGAAGTAAATTAATACATCGTAAGTTATTTTATAATTTTAAAATTATATCGAATGCAATTTAAAATCAGAAAAATTAAAAATTTTAAATCATTTATAAATAATAAATTAATAATATTTAATAGAATTTCAATTTGTTAATTATTATCAATTGTTTTTAATATGTATTTTAAATATTGAATTTAGTATCTATTATTATTTTAATATATACAACTTTTTAATATATAATGTTTTAAATATTGTATTTAATATAATTGATTATATATTGATTTTAATAAAGTGTATTTTTTTGGTGTATAATGTGTTTTTATGATTTTAATTTAATAGTAAAAATAAGAACAACAATTAGGCATTATTCATTATTTCATAATTCATTATAGTTATTAACTTTTAATAGGTACTTTTAGACTTTAAACGCCAATTAAGATATTTTATAATTCTAAACAATAATCAAATTAATTAATAGGAAGAAAGAAAAACTGATAACTAATAAGACATTAACAAAAATAAAAATTTTGTAACAAATGTCAAATACTATAGTCACATAGTATATAAGAATTATTACTATATTTATATTAGTATTTATTTGATAATTATATCACATTTTAATAATTCCACGTTCTATCATATACACTAGGACTAGATAAAAACATTGATAACCTAACTAGTCTTGATTCCAAACTAAAATATTTGGAATCCAAATTGTACATTGAATGATTGGCGTAATTATACCGTTCATTGGGCTACCTAGGTTATAGGTTTATAGTGTGTATTTAATCTATGTGCTAACCCATCTTTCTAATGTTTTGATCTATCTATGTATTAACTCGTAATAGTTATTGTATCAGCCTTTAATTTTATTGTACATTTTTTTAACATGATATACCATGGGCATAACCATATTATATATAAATAAATAAATTTAAAAAATAATTATATTATATATGGATTAAATGTGAGTGTGTTTTTTTGTAATTTCTACAATACGATAGTTGCTATGTATTACATACCTCATATATTTTTCTTGTTGAACTATGAATATTCATTTTTATTCAATTATTGTAATTACTTGATCTTGTAGTTGTCTTGTCTTTGTAAGTTGGATCAATTTTTCTGTATGCTGCTCATGTTCAAGTTTTAAAAGTGGCTATTTAAAAATTATATGTTAAAATATATATAATAATATTACATAGAATAAAAACTTCAAACATCAATATTTAATTTAAATGTTTACATTGCCTTTAGTAACAATCATAATAGATTGAATCAAACTAAGTTTAGTTCCTTCGTTTGGAATGTGTTCGATAAATGTAATACATTTTTTAATCATTGCACAGACCGCATCTACGAACTGTCATCGTCGTTTATTTAACCAAATCAAATGTTCACTAAGCCATACCCATTCTTTAGCATGAAAACAAAGTTGTATTACAGAAACCAAATCGCGACTTGTTGATTCCGCATCGTTTCCCTAAAATAAAAATCACATAAAATAAACTTCTACAGCATCATAGAAAGTAATAATTATAATAAATGGAACACACTTTATTACATTCATAAATAGAGCCTAACATATTAATAAAAAATACTTTATACAATTTAGGTAAAAAGTAGAAGAAAAAAAATGATTATCCGATTGAATTACAAACAATTTACTATAAAACAAATTTTGATTATAAATGAAAGACGTACAAATTTATTGAATATTGGCAATTATTGTAAATGTTGATATGCATTGGTAATGACTACATTTAGTTGTTTATATAGGTTTATTATAAACATTTAAAAGTATAACTTTACTAAATACTAATAGTGTAAGATATTCATGAATCACTTGATAATACAGTTATTTTAATGTTAATATGAGAAAAAACATTACTTACATATCTAGTTTGCTTTTCAAACCACAATAATATGTCCATTGCATCTGCTAGTTCACCTTTAGCTGCCAAACTCTTAGCGGCGGCAATTTTTTCATCACACTTAGTATTATAGTCGACTAACTTATCGACTTTACGATGGCCGTTGGTGGTAAGTATTTCCAAATCGTTATTGACGTCTTAAATAATAATAATAATAATTTTAATAACATTAATAAGTAAGGTTAATCAATTAGATTTAAGCAGTTTTATGTAAAAATCTCTGGGAACTAAGAAATTAAACTTTTAAATAGGCGTGTAAATGTAAATCATTTGCTTAAGAAAATAAATTTTATAGAACTCAGTAGTTACGTTTTTTGGATAACATATCTGACATATTGGAGACAAAATATTCTTGTACAAAAAAAAAAAATAAATGAATAAATAAATACGAACGAACGATAAAATTCAAGTACTAATGATTAAACATTCAATTGATATTTAAGTTTAAATATTTGCCAATTACTATATAGACAAATAATAAAAGCCAAACAAGTTGGTACAAAACTACAAACTGTACATAATATTTTAAAGTTTAATAAAATAAAAAAGACGTCCGGTGAGCACTGAGCAGTAGACATTTAACAATGCCGTTTAATAGAAAAATATGGAGTCGTTCGGACTAAATAGTGATACGAAATACGTGGATATTTCACAGTGTGGCCACCAATAAAATACAAATAAATTGTATACTCGTATGTCATTTTGTATCATAATTACATAATAATTATTAAACAAATTAAAAACAAATGTTTTTATTAGTTTTGAATTAAATAACATATTATAAAAGTGAAATAAACATGATGAATATATTTCATAACATGGTAGTTTTATATTTAATTAAAAACAATACAAATAAATTTGGTATGTAATTTTGTATCATGATTAATAATCTATACAGTGTGGAAGGTAAACAGTATTTGAAATAGTATCTTTTATGTTAATCTCCTACAGTGTGGAAAATGTTACTAGATCTCGCTACTATATTGTACAAGATTTTTTTCCAATGATTATTATAATATTAAATTACAACAATTTTATAGATTTAAAATTTTCTATATTTTTTTGTTAAAGCATATTAACATTAATTATAATATTACATTTATTCGTATATATATTTATATTTAATTGAAACATGATTAAATTCTACATAATATTTATTTTATTTGTATTGTGATTATATGGTTTAAGTCACATATTTATAGTGGTGCAATTAAATTTTATAATAATTGTTTGAATAACGATTTATGAATGTTTTATTTATTTACTCGGATACCGATTTCGTTCCAAAAAAGGGAATAGACCATAGGCGCAACTAGGTGGGGGCTTAGCCCCACTAAATATTCTCTAAGCCCCCCTAAATTTTTCCTAAAAATTTCTTTTTAATAAATTAAACAACATAATCATACAATTTAAAATACTAATTTTTGAAAAATTATATTAAAATATATTTGATAAAAATATTCATAATCACAAATACATTAAGATTATTATTATCTTGATTCTGGATACCACGGTTGTAGTTACGGTTATATCTAAAGCCGTGTAGATACACATACAGTTCGCTTATCACAAAGAATATTTGATTTAAATGTGTAAAATTATAATGATGTACTGAAATTTGAATGCAATGATAAACTATTGCATTCGAAAAACGAAAATTTCATTATATTAATTTACTTTTATGTCACGAAATGATTAAACTTTTCCCTAGTGTTGACCGAACCCCTGTAGATAAAGGATACTTTGATGAAACATAATATACGACATATACTAATAAAAAGTAAAAGCATAATATTTTTCGACCAAATCGGTATAATCTCAACAAAATAATATAATTTATATGAAACTTGTTTTAATTCATTCTTAACATTTCCTAACCCTAATAGCGTTTCATACTGCAAATGTCGTAAACTTATCGTATAACAATTCATTTAACATTTGGTAAAAATTGGCAAGTCCACGGAGTGATATTATAAATACAAATACAAAATATAATATTATGATAATAAAATACGTAAATTTAGAGAATGTGCGACAACATATGGTTAATACGCATTATTAAAATGCGAATAATTATGGTTTTCTCATTATTCGTATTTAAATATAATAAAATAATATATTATATAATATTATTCCATTGATTTAAATATAAATTTCAAATTTAAATGTCCATAAAAGAAATTACAAGTTGGGACTATCAATATATTAAATAATTTACAACTTAAATAATGCGTAATAAAGTTTTTATTAAATTTTCAACGCAAAATTATAGTTATATATAGAAATATATACCTATTAGTTATTTATTTATAATTATAAGTTATGCTAAAATGTCAGGACAATTATTTGTCTACAATCATAGACACATAGTTATGAATAAAAAATGAAGTTTACAAATTAAAAGTAAAATTGATTTAAATTTTAATATATATATATATATATATTATATATTATATATATATATATATATATATATATATATAAATGTACATTAAAAACTTAAAAATAAAAAATAAAATTATTAAAAAATAAATCTTTGTTTATTTTTTAACAAAATAAAAAAGTAAATTTTGTATTGTTTTAAATATTGATTAAATTATTTTAAGAATATTAATTAGAACTTGATTAAAATTAGTTACGTATTAATAATTTATACCAGTGGTTCCCAATTGGTGGTCCGCGGACCCCCATGTTGTTCTGTAGTGATATTTTTATTTTATTTGAGTGAAATTATTAACTTTGTAGTTATATGAAATTCCGAGTATTTTTGGACTATTGAAACTCGATTATATGAAACTGGCTAAGAAAGCTCTAAGACATTTGATCCCCTTTTGCACAAGCATGTGAACAAGCTTTTTCTACCTACTGTTACATGAAAAACAAATATTGTAATAGACTTAATATTGATACTGATTTAAGAGTTAAAATATCAAGCATGCAGCCGGAGTTTGACGAAATTATGAACAAAAAAGAAAGATTTCACTTGTCTCATAAAGTTTGAAGGTGTTTTATCAAATAATTTATTTTATAAATATATATATATTTTTTTTTTTTTTTTGATAAAATTTGTTTCTATTATATTACGAAAATGTTTATAAAATTAAAAATTAAATCATATTGAAAATAAATCGTACAAATTTATTTTTCATTTTCATAATTAAATAAAATTGAAAAGTAAGTATTTACAAAAAAAGGGGTCCGCGGACCAATTTAAGTTATAGCTAGGGGTCCGTGGCTTCACACTAATTGGGAACCGCTGATTTATACAACTTATTTTGTAAAAGAATTCCAGAGTTCTCTTGGTTATTTATATTACTTGGACAGTGATGAATCTGTAACAAACATAAAAATAGCAAAAATTAATTTAAATGAATTGAGTTTAATTGTCTGTAGAAGTGAAAAACGGATTGTTTTTATTTACATATACCTTACACATGCAATGTGCCTGTATTTGTTATAAATATAACAATTCTTTCCTATCAGAAATATACAGCATGATACACATGTAGAATAACAAGTATATCTGGTAATCTGAATTATATTAACATTTAAAAATCAACAATCTATGTTTATACTGTAGGCTCGGATGGAGTATTATCAAATAATATTTCTAAACATTTTCTATGATGTAGATTACAATTTATAATATGCTATGGTACAATAAATTTTATAATATGCACTAATAATAAAATTCATTGAAATTTCAAAAGAGCCTTAATAATTTTTAAAAGCTGATATTAAACAATTGTTGATGAAAAATGGATATGAGAATTATCTTTAGTCACTGTTATATACGTTTAAGAGTGTTTATTAATTAATTTCATTCTTAAAATAGACCATCCTTCACATGATTATAAGCCTATTAACGATAGACTTAATTTAATTAGTT
Source organism: Tetraneura akinire (assembly GCA_021307375.1). Classification (NCBI taxonomy): domain Eukaryota; kingdom Metazoa; phylum Arthropoda; class Insecta; order Hemiptera; family Aphididae; genus Tetraneura; species Tetraneura akinire. Next base: position 51,318 of record JAIUCT010000024.1, read on the forward strand.
TAACTGTTGTTAATTTTTATCAAATATGAATTTTCTCCAGAAGCTTATTTCCAACACTATTCACTCTCCTCTCATTCATTCCATATTTAACTTTCAATATTCTTTCTCGATTCACTCATACTAATAAAACTTTTACAATTCCCTTTTGCTCTACGAATTACAAAAGGAATGTATCCATTTACCGTCTCATATCTATTACTAATGGTAACCTATTCTAATGTTCTTAATTATTATTTTAATTTCTTTTCATCAGCTTTTGATTTTATTAGTTATCAATTAATCAGTTATTTACATAATCTATTATCTTGTAATAGTGATTGAAATGAACCATTCAATTATCTTGTACATTTGTTTAACATGATATACCATGGGCGTAACCATGTTATATATAAATAAATAAATTTAAAAAATAATTACATTATATATGGATTAAAAATGAGCGTGATCTTTTGTAAATTCAACAGTACGATAGTTGCTATGTGTTACATACCTGATATATTTTTCTTGTTGAACTGGGAATATTCATTTATATTATTCAATTATTGTAATTACTTAGTCTTAACATTTTGCAAGTTGAAACAATTGCTTTGTAAGCTGCTCATGTTCAAGTTTTAAAAGCGGCTATTTAAAAATTATATGTTAAAATATATATAATAATATTACATAGAGTAAAAACTTCAAACATTAATATAAATTTAAATGTTTACATTGCGTCTTGTAACAATCCTAATACATTCAATCAATCTGCTTTTAATTGCTTCATTTGGAGTGCGTTCGATAAATGAAATACATTCTTTAATCATTGGAGTGACCGCATCAATGAACTGTGATTTTCTTTGATTTAACCATATCAAATGTTCATTAAGTAATCCCCATTCTTTAGCATCAAAACAAAGTTGTACTACAGAAATCAAAATGCGCCTTGTTGATTCCACATCGTTTCCCTAAAATAAAAATCACATAAAACCAACTTCTACAGCATCATAGAAAGTAATTATAATAAATGGAACACACTTTATTACATTCATAAATAGAACTTAACATATTAATAAAAAATACTTTATTCAATTTAAGGTCCTCACACACTGCTGCAGTGGCGGTAAGGATCGCACACATTGCAGTGGGGGCGGTGACATAGTTACAATATATAGATAATAATTATAATATTGTAGGTATAATAATTTATGCATTAAATTTAAAATATTGGTTTTTAGTCACAAATTGTAACTAAATGTTTATTATTACAAAATACATTGCAGCAATATATAAATGGTTTTTATTTAGTTAAGTTAGATTTTTCAAATTCTCAGAAATTAAATTATATAACTAATATATTCTAGATATAAATGCATTTTAATAATATATAGAAAAATACATATACGAGTAGGTATTATTATTACAATATAGCCGTAACCGCAGCGGTGTGTAGGCCTAGTATCAAATATATATCATTTTAACGCCACCGCGGCAATGTGCGAGGATCTTAAGGAAAAAAGTAGGAAAAAAATGATGATTATCTGATTGATAATACAGTTATTTTAATGTTAATATAAGAAAAAACATTACTTACAGCTCTAGTTTGCTTTTCTAGAATCAATAATATGTTAATTGCTTCTCCAAGTTCATCTCTGGCCGCCAAACTTTTAGCGGCAGCAATTTTTTCTTCACATTTAGCACTATAGTCGATTATTTTATCGACTTTACGATAGCCGTCGATGGTAAGTATTTCCAAACCGTTACTGGTGTCTTAAATAATAATAATAATCATAATAATAATATTAATAAGTACGGTTAATCATTTAGGTTTAAGCAGTTTTATGCAATAATCTCTGGGAACTAAGTAATTTAATTGTTAAAGAAGACCAAGAGTGTAAATGTAAATTATTCGCTTAAGAAAATAAATTTTATAGAACTCGGTACTTACGTTTTTGGGTTAACATATTTGATATATCAAAGAAAAAAAATTAATAAATATTAGATATTCTTGTACAAAAAAAAATAAATACGAATTAATGATTAAATATTCAATTAATGTTTAAATAATTTAAATATTTGCCGTATACTTAATAGTAAATACACAATAAACAATGGCCAAACAAGTCAGTACAAAGTACAAACTACATAAAACATAAAAAAAAGATGTCTCCCGGCATGCAGTTGTCATTGAACAATGGCAGTGGACAGTGGTTCATGGAGTAATAACTCTATGCAATGGTGGATATATTATAAACAATATTTGAAAAATAGTATCTTCTTTGTTATCACCGAGATTGTGGAAAAAGTTACTAGATCTCGCAACTATATTGTACAACGCTTTTTCCAAAATTATATTAAATAAATGTCTCACACTGGCAAATGGAAATCATAGAGGGGACCACGACTATGATGTACAGGACGCGACTCGACATGATTGGAGGGTGTGGAGTGGGTGTCCATAAAATGATATGTAGTGGGTGGAAGTCGGCGTATTCTATTATCGACGTTAGCTCTACTAGCGGCAACAACATAAAACATTTACATTATACAAATGTATATGCTAAATGTATTAAATAACTCTAATAGATGGCGTTAGTGTTTATAATAACCAAAGGGGGTTTTACTCTGCTCACTCGATATTATTTCGCAAAGACATAATAAAAATTTCGTGTCCCGTACTGTAAATCTTAGTTCGTTGTGGAGAGGAGGAGACTAAAATCGAATAGTTGGAACGAACCATCATTTGGAAGAAAAAAACAATTACCAGGGAGATAGAATATAGATGTATAGATATTACACAGATATACTTATTTAAGAAATATTATAATTTGTTATATTTTTTTATAATGTCTGTGATAGAATATAATCGAGCGTCTCGGGGCCAAACTTGCGCTACCAATTAGAAGCGTTTCTACATTTTTCTACATTTTATCAGAGTTGTCGTTTATCATTAGATCATTTATCGCTTATCAAAACAACTTTAAAGAAGAGTATAATTGAGTTATGACAATGAGTATTTACATGTTCTTTAAATGCGTTGTTTGCGAGGCATCTAACAAAGATTTTAAAATGATAACTTTTCCTAAAGAACCAGACGTAAGTATCAAGAAATTGTAATATTTAAACCAAAGTATTTGTATTCATTTGTTTAATTATAAACTTATACTATAATATACATATATTTATGTTATTATAATTAATTATATAATAATAATTATAGACAACAGGCATATAAGCATATTAAAACAGTTTGATATTTGTGTCATATAAAATTATTTTATTTTAATATTAAGTTAAAATTTCAGATAGCTTATGATTGGTTGAAAGCTATTAGAAGGTTTGATTGAATCTCAGGAGAAAGAACGAAAAAATTATAGAATTTGTGATCAAAATTTTTCTGATGAATCCAAATTTTGTAATAATAGAAATCGTACCAATTTGAAATGTAATAGTATTCCTCTGCTAAACTTTGGACATAGTAAGTTTAAGAGATAATGTATAAAATGGCAATACGGATTATTTTTAAGTTAAACTTTTTTAGTAATCAATAATCAAAAAGAGGAAATATAATGGCGACCCACACATCATAGCAGTCCATTTCCTAAAGATAAGGTAAAATATTTATTGAAACAAATTTATATTTGGTATTTTAATGAATACATAACATATAATTATTTGAATTATTTTAAACATATAAAATATTTTAGGTATGATTGGAGATGAAGTCACATTTACAAATGTGGAAAATAAAAATAATGAAAGTGACTGCTCTGCTCTGTTATTGAAGTAATTAATACTTCATGTAATAGTTACCAAATGCCGACATTTGAACCTGTACATGATAGTAATCCATCATCAAAAATTATTGAAAAACTAAATGAATGTAATGTGTCATTACTTCATCGAATACATAGTAAGAAAAATATTATTTATTTTATTTAATTAAAGTTTTTTTTATGTATCCATGAATAGACAGTATTTAAGGTTAGAACTTTAACTAGAATATATAATTAAATTTTTATAAATGGTTGTTGTAAAAATTTAAAGAGATAGTGCAGTCTTGAGTCTTGTAAAATATTTGAGTAAAAGTATTTGAAATACTTTTTAAATAGGTACTTATGAAATTATGTATTTGAAAAATATTTAAATAAATGTATTTGAAATACTTTTTAAATACTTATGAAATTATGTATTTGAAAAATATTTTAAATACAATTTAAAATGTATTTGAATTAGAAAAACAAATACTTTTATTTAAATAATAATTATTTAAATAGAAGTATTTAAAGTTGGCTTAAAGCAAGAACTCATTAACGGTAAAAAGTCTAATTTCGGGAAATGGAGTTTTAAATCATTTTTAAATTCTTTTTTAATCTTTACATCATAACAATTTTGATTTTGGTAGATTCTTATTAATTTTTTTTTTCAAAGATTAACAATGTATTACACTTTTATATTCTTATATCACTATTTTTCTGTTTTTTATTTTTAGAAAAAAAAAAATGTGAAAACTTACCCATCTAAAAAAAACCATTAATGAATTTTTGCTCAAATTATTTTTTGATAATGAAACCATTAATTATTTTTTTTTTTTTTAAATAATTTTTTTATAAAATAATGATAAATTAATAATATTTAGAAAAAATGTATTATTAATATTCATAATTAAAATCAATACCATATTGTATTTTTTAAAATTTATTAAAATAACTAACACAAATGAATTATATTATTATGTAATTGTAATACAAATTTTTTATAATATTATATTTATTAGGTATAATATTATAATTTATTACATAAAAATTAAATATAATAATAATATCACACTTCTCTTTTTTGAATAGGCAAGTTTAAATAATATGAATGATAAATTTCAGGAATAACATTTTTATTCACAAATGTATTAAGTCTTTCTTATTTTCAATACTTACAGGTTGCTGTTTGAATATAAGTAGGAAATTTCAAATTTATTGATTCATTTCTCGATTCTCTTTTCATAATATTGCCTCTTACATCAATATAACCATATTCTCCAAAATAATCATATTTATAGCCAACTAAATATGGGTTTTCTTTGGTATACTCAAATCCTTTTACTTTAAGCCAATTAATTTTTTTGCCATCAACATCAAAATGATTGATGCATCTTTTCTATGTGTATGTTATAATCATCTTCCAAAAAATATTTTTAATCTAAAGTAGCATTTTTAAATTTGTTGCAAGAAGCACATTGATCTTTTTTAGGCTTGAAAAATGGAATATTGTAATTTGTACAAAATATATTTCTGTACACACTTAAAGAAGGCACTATATTTTTTGGGTATTCTAATTGAAAATTATCAACAAACAATTTATACATTTTTAAAATTGACAATTTTTCATCCAAATAAAGTATTTTACTTGATTTTCTTGTGTAATGACTTTCAATCATTGGAAAACTTTCAATTTGTAATTTAATAACATTTATATTTTCATTACTTGTTTTATTTTTTGAAAGAAGTCTACCTATATTATCTTGACTATTAAACAAACCATTATGGGATTTACCATGCAAAGCTGTATTTATTGGTCCATTGCTTATACATAAAATTGAAGTGAAGAACTTTTGACATACTCTAATTTTGTCGTGGGTTTTTACTAAATAATAACTATTACTTATTGTTCTTGGTCTTTTAGTTTTTGGTATAGTTTATTGGCTTGCTCGGGTTTCTGCTACATTTGAACTGACACAACTTATAATGAAATCTTTTTGACGATTAAAGTCACTAAGACTCCAGTAATTTCTGCAGATTAATTCTCTATCATCATAATCAAAATACATTTCACATTTATACTTACAATTAGAACAGTCAACCGGTTTCGGTAATTTAACTTTTAATATTTTTCCAGTCTTATTATTTCCAATAGGGTAGTCTTTACACATGTCATACTTCTTGGTTTCTTTGATATATTCCTTTTCTAATTTTCAGGTGTACTTTGGCTCCATCGACTTCTCTTTTTATTAAAAGATTGAGAAGTTTCTATTATATTATCTACAGTAGCCAGTTCACCTGTTACATCTTCAATGTTAATTGCTTCATCTAAAATATATGTTTCATTAAGAACATCTTGATTTACTGTATCCGGTATAATTGTGTAATTAGGAGCGTCTGGGAAAATAAAATAAAATAAATTATATTAATAAATGTAGAAAAATAATAAAGTTTATCACTTTTCTTATTAATAAGAAGTTAAAATTAGGAAATGCCAATTTCAATAGTAAATATTTATATAGAAATTTTTTTTTAATAATTTATGCTATACATTCTATAGTTATTATAAATAATAATTTAATTTTTTTAAATACCATTCTCTTTCTGATTTTTATTTAATGATTCATATAATTCTGCACTTTCATTAACATCATTACATGAACTATCTCCTTCTAAATAAATAATTAAAAACAAATAAAATATTAATTAGGTAATTATAATGGTTTATAAAAATATTGTTATAATTATAATAATCAAAATATATATTTTGTAACATAATTTAAGTGCATAAATAATTTAATAATAATTTAATTTATGTGCATGATTTTATTAAATTTTCAAAACATAAAATCCAAAATTACACATTCATTTTATTTAGATAAAAATTACAAATCTGAAAAATTAGTTAAGTTATATTATTTGAATTAAAAGAATATAAACATTTTAAACAATTTAAAATGTATAAAGTATAAATATGGAATTAATATTTGAAAAAAATATCAAGTCTATGAATTATTATATTATTATAATTAAATTATTTCTTTGATTATCCAAAAATAAAAATAAATGTCAAAAATAATGATTATCATCAATAATCATAAATGATTCAAGTAAATAATAATGATTATTTATCATTATTGAAATATTGAGTAGTTTTTAACTAGGTACCTACCCTACATTATATAATTATTAAAATATTTAACTTAAATATGTAAAGAAATTTAACTTACTTATATCTTGAAAATTCTGTGTTGAGTCTATTATTGAGTCATTAAATTCACTTTCTAGTCATGATATTACTTTATTTATTGATTCAGAGGAGCCAATTTTTTTTTTTTTATATTTAATATTGTTTAACTCTATAAAATAATATAAAAATTGTTATGCTTAATTATATAAATTTAGTCAAATAATTATTTAATATAACTATTACTATTAGTTGCTGAAATATTACCACTATTACTCTTTTTATCACATTCTTGCAGTAGTGTGCGGCTTTTGTACATGTTATTAAATTAATATTTAAAAAATAAAATAAAATAACAATTTATACTAATTATGTACATAAAATAAAAATGTTTAATATTAATATATTATAAATTATAATAATTAAAATTATAAATTATAAATGATTATTATTAACAGAAAATATTATGATTAAACATTGTTATTCTATGTCTATAATAGTATCAAAAATTAGTTTATTTGTATCTTATAATAGTCTATTATATAATAAATATTATCTTGTAACGTATACAAAAATAAATAAATACCGATAGTGAGTTTTTGCTCTGGTTATATTTACTTATATTATTAATTATAAAATCATTAACGGATTAATGAATTTTTGCTTTTAAACAATGTACTAATGGCCATTAGTGACTTAAGGAAAAATGTCAAAAAAACAAGTTTTTTTGATTTTTCGATATTTAGCCTTTATACAAATTATAGAACTGGAAAAATTAAACTAGATGGGGTTATAAAAAATTAAATTTTAAGAAATTTCACTGTTAATGAGTTCTTGCTTTAAGTTGACGATATCTACTTTTTAATTTTTATATAATATAATCTATCAACTTATATCAACTAAAATATATTATAGAACAAATTAACAAACAAATGGAAATTTAAATGAAAAAACATATTACAACAGATTAACATATTATGTGGTTTAATATAATACTTTAAAAGTATTGAATTTTTGTTTTACTTTGTTTATAGATACAAAGAAGAAGTTAAATATTCTTGAACAGGTTAATGTCAAAAGGAATAATCAACTCGCTCCAAAATGTTTAAAACTGTATACAATTGCCAAAACTTTATGAAAAACAGCTAAAATATTGGATTATGACTGTACAATAAATAAAGAACGCATAAAAAAAGCTATTGATTATACGTTGTCTGGTGATTTATGAAAGCTAAAGTAAATGCCACTTCACATAATTTCATAATGTCACAACTGATATTGCAGCATAGGAAGAAAAAAGGTAGACGATTTAAATGATAATAAAATATTTGCTTTATCTCTCTTAAAACAAAGTTCAATGGGATACAGATTATTACAAAAAACATTTGCACTTCCAAGTAGAAAAATACTAATGTCTGTATTGAATTGTATACCTTTTGAAGTTGGAATAAATACCCATATAATGATTGTACTAAAGGAAAGTATCTTGAAAATGGATCCACTCAACCGATATTGTTAACTAGCATTTGATGAAATGTTTCTTGAAGCAGCCTTGAATTATAATATCAAATCTGACGCTATTGAAGGATTTTATAATTGTGATGGTAAAAAAGTATTGAAATTTGCCGACCATGCAATGGTGTTTTTGGCCAAGGGAGTAAGAAAGAAATGAAAATAACTAATTTCATTTTATTTCAGCCAAAATGGAATGAGTTCTTCTGATATTGTACAAAATTTAAAATTAATAATTCAAAGTTTGCATTCAATTGGTTAAAATGTTGTATCTACGGATTGTGATCAATCAGCATTGAATATGTCTGCAATTCGTACTCTACTCAAAGAGACATCAATGAAATATGCTATGGATAATAAAGAGAATTGTTATTTAGGATAACTTATTAATGGTATTGAAGTAATATCCCTTTATACGATCCACCTTATTTGCTAAAAGGTATCCGTAAAATCATGCTAGATAAAAATGTATGTTTTAAATGTAAAAAAAGATTAAGAGCAATAAGCAAGCTGGAATGATATCGTTCAGGTAATATATAATTTTTCCTCATTTTGCAAAACAGGTTATTCATTAAATATTATTTTTGTTATATTAAGGTATATGAACTTGATGTGGGTGATCACGATACCAAAATGTTAAACAAATTAACAGATATGCATATATATGCAAATTGTATGAAGAAAATGAAAGTCAATATTGCTGCACAAGTAGTTTCTCATCGTGTGTCATTAACAATGAGAGGCTTAGTATCCTATGGTAAATATATGCTCTTTGACATACATTTTTGTGATTAATATATAATATAGGGTTATAAATGTTTTGTTCATATACAGGAAATTGTCTTCCAAATACAGCTGCCGATACTGCAGATTTTTTGCTATTCGTTGATAAGTTGTTTGACAGTGTCAATGGATCAACATTTCTCCCACATCATGGTAAAGAGATGCGATGTGCTATTAGTAATAATTCTCCACATATCCAGTTTTATGATGAAGCTATAAAAGTTCTGAGAAGTATTAAGTATGTTTCAAAGTCCACAATCAATATGAAAATTATTTCAGGACAACCAATTACAACACAAATAAGGAAACAAACTGTTCCTCCTAATATCAACAATTTTATAACTACCAATACAAGGATTTAAAGCAATTTGGTTAAAACTTGAAGTTTCTGGTTTCTTATATGTTTCACCTAGAAATTCTAATCAAGATTATGTTGAGAACTTTTTTGGATGCATACGAAGTCATGGTCTTAGGAATATTAATCCAACAACTACATCTTTTATATCCTCATTTAAAAGTTTAATTGTTAATAATTTATCATCAACACATTCACCTGGAGCTAATTGCGAAGATGATGAATCTGATGGCTCATTAAGTAGTTTAAAAACATTATTACACAATGATACATTAGAAATAGATTTAATTGTTGAAGAAAATTTTTATATCAATCCATCATTAATGAAGAATTTTAAGTTTTCATTATATGAAGACTCTATAATAATTAAAAATCATGCTTATATATGTGGTTATATTTCAAAACAAATTTGTAAAGAAAATGGAAAATGTGAGTGTTGTTTTAAGTGATTGACGACACAACAGTCAACATGTGTCTGTACATTAATTAATATACGGGCATATAATCCAAAACTTCTTGTTAAACCAGGAACCATATTTATTAAGCTTTTTAGTCAGCTCTGTGATATATTACATTTTTTATTACCAAAAATATGTACAGAAAAGTGTATAAAGCAAAACAAATACGAATATAACAATATTCGAAGTAGGAGCAAAATTAAGGGTGCTATTAGTCTTTCAAAAAGGTTAGCGTTCTTCAAATATACTTAAGTATATGTTATATCATAGGAGATTTAATAATTAGTAGAGGTGCGGAAAAAAAAAATAATTCGTTGTGTTTATAAAATACTTTTACTGTCAGATTTCAAAGAATGGAAATTAAAAATTGAAGATGCTGACCTATGTTTTTTATCTATTGTTAAATAGCTCAAAATAAGTATTAGCCAGAATAAAAAAATAATGTATTTCGATTGTCATCGAACTGGTAATTTTGAAAGCAGATCCACAGGTGACAGGTGTCATGAAAATAAAAAGCCAAGGCACAAACAATATTGGTTCTACATATCCTTCATCAATGGTATGGGTTTTTAATTTCTTAATGTTTTTAAATCATATTAGTATGATTTACATTTTGTTATTCATTAAATATGTTGAAAATTATATTAATTGTATTCATGACTTTTCACTTATTAATTGTTACAGATAGTAACAGAAAAAGAAGACAGCACCATCAGTGTAGAGTTTTGTAGCACCCATTTTGGTCACAATATAAATTTTGGTAGATGTTATTTAACACCTGAAGAAGGCGCCATGATTGCAGGTATTTTTACGTTACGCCATATATTTGAATTTAAAAAAAAAATAATTATGTGTATTTGTTATTTTATAATTATATTTTTTATTAATTTTCATAAATTTACTTTACAGGCAAAATATCTGAAGAAGTTACTCTTGAAAGCTGGTAGGCGTAGCGAGCGTCCCTTCTACTTGAAAATAATAACAATAAACATTTATCAATAATTACTAATTATTAATCTTCACTATTTCAATATTATTATTAAATAATTATTTTTGATAAGAGTTGTACTGATATGATGGTAATTAGAATTTTAGAAAATACTTTTTGTTTTCGAAGATTTTCACAATACATTTTGGTTTTTTCCAATATCTCTATTGTTTTTATTTAACATTTATTTATAACAGGTTTGAGGGTAGTTTTTAAGGATTACTTCAGTGGCGGCTATCCTATATTCAAGGTGTATCAATTGATACACCTTTAAAATTGGGTGGGTGGTCATAAAGGTGGTCCTTAATTATAGGTGACAAAAAAATATGTTTGAATATTTGATTTCTCACCGGCCCATTTCCTTCATGACATTAAAATATTGGAAAAGATTAGTTTTGACCATTATTGGTCATTTCACGTGCCCCAAAAGGGTTGAACATTTTTGAAAGATGTAAATTTTTTTTATTTTCTATTTTATTCAAAACCAATTATACTAAGCATAAAAATACATAAAACCTTAAGTGTAGGTAGTAAATAATATTGTCTACTAAAATGAGATTTATGAAATTTCTTGAATTAATATTATTTTGGCAAACAAATAATATGATTGAAAATATTTCATATATTTGGTAAAATTAATTTTTTATGACTATGAAATAAATATATACTTATTAAGTATATTTAAATATATCACAAAAAGCTTTGTACAGAATTTGAATATTTTGATTTAGTTAAAAAAGTGGTAATTACTAAAGTACACGGGGGCCCCATGAAATTATTAAATTGGAGCTCAGTCACTATTAATTTATTAAAAAGAAAATGTAATTTTAAAGGATTATAAACATTAAATTATTGTATTCATGATAAAATCAAAGAATAATTTTTAATTTTGTTATTGTATTATTAATTGTATGGTATTTAAAGTTTTTAATTCATTGAGATAAAATTGAGAGGTGTGAAACTTCAAAAGTTATCGATCAATAACTAGACTATGATAAATCAGTAGGTTCGCCCCCCCATGGTATTTTCAAAATCTGGCGCCTATGACATATAAATTATGACATATATATCCTATAAATTGGATTTTATGTAATTTATGTATATTATGTATGATGCATCACAGTAACAAACACACTAGCACTATACACCACAGTCATCAGTAGTGCTGGTAAACTGTGATTTTTTTTTCAGTACCTAAATCTTTTTTTTACTTAATAGTGTGTCCTATTGCTATTTATGATCAAATTATTTATTTTATGCCATAAATACCTCGTGTCTATTCTTATGTTTTTCATCATTCTGACATGTTCCTAATATGATTTTTATTATTAATTAATTGAATGTGTGTATTAAAGAAAAAAGATCATTTATTTAAATATAGCTAACACAAATAATATTGTTTTTTTAATTATTCTATACAATGTAATAATACATTTATGGTTTCACGAAAGATCACATTAGCAACCAGTAAAATTTTTTGAATATGATTAACTAAATCGGATGTAGCATTTCATTGTGGCATATGAAATTATATTGCCTTAAATTTTAAATTTTAAATTAAATAAAAATAATAAATCATTTCGGAGGAAAAAAAGACACTTTAATGGTAGGTACTTCCCAATGTATGCATTTACGTTGATAATTTAATATGTTGTCTGAATTTCTAAAGTTATTTTTATAAATATAATATGTGAGTAAAAATTGTCAGTGGTTAATTTGTTGCCAACACGAATATTTTTCTTTTATTAATGTTATAATATAATTTCGTTCTATATTTTATGCTTGAAAATTAAATTTTTTTTGTTAAAAAGAATGAGCCCTTCCGATTACTGTGAAAATATACGCCTTCAGTCCACGGGTACAGTTGTGTAGCTAAATTGCATACTTCTTGCGCCGTGTTCGGAAAATTAAAATTTTCATACATATTTCAATAATACTCGATTAAATGTATAAATATTATAATTAATAAATTCTTCATCTCTTAATATGACGTCTCGATATTTTGTATCCGCTGTAAATCAGCTGAAGATGGCAGAACTTACCTGCAGCGGCGGCATCTAAAATAATCTATACACGGCACGCAACCACCGTCCAGTTTATCCTAAAAATTGTAACTTCTTGACACTCCTCAGTTTCAATTTTTCAAACAAATCTCTCGTATTAATTCATCGTCTAATTCGTCTCTTAAAACGTCCGTTTTTATCCGTATTAAATCTGTTCGATTTCTAGCTTAACGCATAAATGCGTGTGTAATAATATATTTATTATTTACCTCGCTCAGTCGATTACGATGAACGTATATAGAAAAAAAAGTCTCGTGTTTATATTATTATAATAAAGTAATTATAGTATATTATATTAATTAATAATATTATAATATGTCTACGAACAAAGGTTGGTAAAATAGAGTTCGATTTTTTCTATATCTATGCGTGATCATTGCTTTTTCAAAAGCACGTTATTCTATATGTTTTACATACCTAATTATACCTAATTAATTAGGTACCTAATAAATGGTATAAACAGGTGTATAAGGTACAGGTATGGTATGCGAAGGAGAAACATTGAAATGTCTCTAAACAACTAATACCTACTATAAAGACATCAATCAATAATAGCATTACACAGACGAAATCGCGTCACGTAATGTAGTTATTCTTGTTCGGTTCGTTGACCGATACTTTCAGGAATCCTTGACAATTAGACTCGAAAATGTACAAGACCATCCTGGACCGTTGGTTGCACCTCATGTTGTACATGCACGTGCACGTGGTAGTCAAATCGGTATCGCCGTCCTCGACAAAACCTATGGTCACACCCGTGTAGTCGCAATAATTCTCCAACAGAACCACGGTCACGGGCCCGTTGAGCCGCATGTTGGCGCGGTACTGAACGCACACGTCTCGGCAAGTCTTATTTCCGCGGCCGGTGAATTTTATCTCGGATATTTCGTTGGCGTGCTCGAGCAACTGCACTTCGCACAGATTGATAGTCTCCGACGTCTTAAACTTGGGCCCTGCGGTATACATAAAACGAATGTTCTATTTCTCGCGTGTCTTCGTAAAACACAATGGAATCACAATACATTATGATAATAGGTTATCATATTTGTTATTTATTGACATTTTATTATATTAAATCATATTTTATTATTGTATTATTACCATAGGCGAAACTACGGGTCAGGCTATTGCCTGACCTAATACTGACTGAAAATTTTTATAATGAATATTATATAACTAATATTAAAAACTACTTTAATTTTTTAATTTTTTTTTAAATTTTCTTTTATATATTTTGTTTGGCCTGACCTAATAAAAATGTCTAGTTTCGCCTATGATTATTTTATTACAATGTGTTATTGGTGTTACCGTTACCTAACACGTCCATCGGATCGCGGAACACGCCGACTCCACGTGGCGGATACGCGGTGATCATGCGTCCTTCTTCGTTAATTTGAATGTCTTCGGTCTTGCATAATAAATCGTCATCTTCGGCGACGTATCGTTCGGCTGAACGGACGCCGTCGTTGCCACGGACTGTAAAAATGACATTTTTAAGTAATATTCGAGTTTTAAATTAGGTACATAATATAGTACAACTTTTGAATGGTGTTTTTTTTTTTTTTTTTTTTAATTATTTGGACCTATATTATTTTTTTTAAATTTAAATATCTTGTAATAAAATTGAAAATAGTCAATTTATAAAGTACAATAATTTTGTGATAATTTTTATGGGTCGTCGTTTAACGGAAATACGTTAAGATATATATCAGTATGCTTCAATAAAATATTCAAAAATTTTCCAAATTTTTTGACTTTTTTATTAATTTTTATTGTAAAAACTAAAATTATTGAGAAATAATAAGAAGAATATTCGTATGGATTTTAAGATTTTTGTTTAAACTAAAAATATCAACTTTAAACAGCTATAAAAAAAAATTGAGACTTGGGATTTTTCTAATATTTGTATATCATGTTAAGTAAAACTTAGGTATACTTCAGTAAAATTTTCAGTCCTAAATACCAAAAATTGCCAATTTTATCAAACATTATATACGTAAAAACGAGAATTTTACGAAATATTCAAAGTCCAATATTTTGTAGAAAAATGAACGTAACGGTTCCTAAATTTTACCACATATATATAGTAGCTATGTAAACACCCAAAAAAATTTCAAGTCCTTAACTTAAAAATTGCTTTAAAAGATTATATTGCTTTAATTTAACTTTAAAAGAAATATTGAAAGAGAATTCGTTTAAATTTCAGTTTTTGTGATAAATACCGTGTTTTCGTCGTTTTTTCTATCGTATAGGGTCAATTTTGAGAAATTCGAAAAATGACCTAAATAAAGTATCAACTACATCTACTTTCCAACCGGAAATATTTGCTATTCTTAAAAACCGGAGCATTATTTCAGGTAGTAAAAGTGTCTTCAGACATAACAAAAGAGAAAAGAAGAAAAAAAAAGACATACATCATTGTAAAACCAATACATTCTTCGCTTCGCTCAAAATTTAAAATTTTGACATCACTATACCTACATCAGAAATATAATTTCTTCATGAAATGAAAAAAATTCTTAATCGACATCTTTATTAAATTTAAAGGTCGACACATCAAAATTATTATAAAATTATATTATAAAAACTAATATTTCACTAATTCTATATTTCGCACTTAACTTAAAAATAAAAAAAATATTTTCATAATAGATTTAGATTAATAGATATTCAAAAATTTTTATTTTTCTATGAGATCTTTCAATGAGTAGGTAAATTGATCTGAGACACCACTGCGCCAGTATAGTTACGTCAAGAATTTTCCTTCGTTTTTGTCAAAATTGTATTATAATTATTGCATTCCGTTCATATTTTTTTTTCTCTCCACGTTTCAACTCGATAATTTCGAAGTCGGATTTCGACGGATCAATTATTTTTCGATGGTTAAGAAGTTATAATGAATAATGATTAAGTCTTAAGTGTATACGAGAACAATATAATAATTTACTCACGACAATTTATCGGCCGGCACCGAACAATCGGAAACGTCACTGCAAACGTCATGGCACACAGGCACAACGAAACAACGTACGCTCGTTCCATTTTTATACGCGTGTAATCGATATACATTTAACGCGGTAAGAGAAAACCGGTCAAATAAAGGTTAGAGGTTATTTATTATATAAACTGAAACCCGTTCGTTAATAATAATAATTAGGTACATATTATTATTAATGTATTAATTGTTATATAATAAATATCGCGTGTTGCCACGGACATTTTCATCGAAATAATATAATATAAAATAAATTATAATTTATAATATAAATTATTATTACTTTCAGACATCAATTTTTCATGAAATTCTGCAGGAAAAGGGAATCGGTATAACGATTATGTTGTCTTGTATAATAATTTTAATTTTATATATAATATCGCGTCATTTTTTTTAAAAATGTGACAGCGGTCAGAATTTATTTTTATTTTTTTATCAAACGATAATATTATAATAATTAATAGGTAGGTACTAGGTATACTCGTATACAGTATAAATAGTGTTCATCCGTTAATGTATACCTATATTATACCTGTATTCGTACAGAAAAAAAATACGATACTTAGACGTTTTTTTACGCGTTTATAAAAAATATATTTATTTCAAAGTACAATAAACCATGTATAATTGTACAAATTATTACACCCATAATGGTAGTTGTATATTTTATACGTTTTATTCGTGCTGTAAACGATATTGCGTACGCGTATACATTTACGAGTTACGACAAATTATTATTCAATCAATATAACGGTTTTTTTTATAGTTTAAGTATTGACTTGTGGATAATATAGGTATTTAAATAAATAAAAACCCAAATCTACAAAAAATTTACTTTCATTTTAAGCAAATACGTATTTCGGTAACACAGTCTGTGTTTTGCACTGATGATGGCAACTTGGTTACCGAAATACGTATTTGGTTAAAATAAAAGTAAATTTTTTGTGGATTTGGGTTTTTATTTATTTCAATATAACGTGGTTTAAATACGATTTTGATGATTGTGTGCGTCTAAGACATTTTTCTCGCAATTGTTTTCTATACTATGATTGATTCCGTAACCGAAATAATTTATAAATCCTAAAAAAAAAAAAAAAATTGTTAATATATTATAATACAGGATTATAATATAGGTATTTTTTTAGATATTGACATTTTTTATTAAATATTTAAAACGCAACATTTAATCACACATATAGTATATAAATGAACACTCTATATAATTTTTATATAATTAAATTTTCAAAATTTTTAAAAAATATTTGTCAATTTCACTTAACATTATTGTAAAATATTGTAATATAATAAGAAAAATCTATATAAACAATTTAAATATTGTTTTATTGAAATTTCAAGTTAAAACGGCTATAAAAAAAAAAATTAAGAATAGAGATTTTTCTAATATTTTAATATGGTGTTAAGTAATATGTTATATATACTTGAGTAAAATTTTCAGACCTTAATATCATAAATTGCCCATTTTATCAAACATTATATACATAATAACAAGAATTTTACGAAATATTCAACGTCCTATATTTTGTAGAAAAATTAGCATAACGGTTCCAAAATTTTACCACATATATATAAATATATATACGTGTGAATTTATGTGAATTTCCAAAAAAATTTTCAAGTCTCTAATTTAAGAATTACCCAAGTCATTGTGAAATATTGAAATTAAATTCGTCGAAAATTCAGTTTTCATGAAAAATGTCGTTTGAAAGCCGAGCCAAAAAGGTTTTTGTTCCTAGCGCCTAGCCATTTTATAATATAATATTGGTCAATGAATATTTTATCCATTTTGCCCTTGCCAAATAAGATAATATTATGTTATTATTGTCTATAATTTATTTTTCATTTTATGTTTGTTTATCAGATTACTCTATTATTTTTATTTATATTGTAAACTATAAAAACGAATTATTTCAAACAACAATTTTATTAAATATAATTATAACGCATCAATTTATTACGTGTGTCTTTATGATAAAAATACTTTAAAACGTACACCTAGTTATTACATTGAAATTATACAAAAGCAAGGGAAGGGATACAGGTGTGCAATCATAGTGTTTAATTTTAATTAGAATTTGAATGCAATGATAAACCATTGTATTATTCATGGGCGCCTGAGGGGGGTGCAAGTTAAATTAAAAAAATTGAATGGTATTAAAACTATTTTATTTTGCATTATTATCTACATTATTACTATTATTTATTATTATGCATTTAAACTTATTTTAGATTATTGTCTATATATATTATTTATATTATGTATTATATGGTATGTTTTTTTTGCAACTTTTGATTACTTATTTTGTAAGTTATATCCACGAATTAGCTCTTGCTGAGGTAAATGGTGGTATTTTTATTTGTCATATTTTTGCATATTTTGAATAAAATGAATATTTGTATACATTTTGACTACAAAAACACAAAAAGTGCATGTTTTATAGTATATTTATTATTTACTTTATACTTTTTATTTCGAATGTAATTCATCATTGCATTCAAATTTTAATCAAAATTCAACACTATTCTCTTTAACCTGTATCCTTTTCGCAGAAGTATGCCTTCTATTGCTTTTATACATTAACAGCTACAAACAAATAAATGAATAAATAAATCGTAAATGTAATAACTCACAATTAATATAAATTATAAATTTATAAATAAATATAAATATATATAATATTAATATATACAGGTTAGGTTTACCTGTATAAATAAAATACCTAATAAAATAAATAATAAAAAATAAAATAATAAATAATAAAATAAATTAAACATAATTAATTATATATATTATAAATAAAATTATAATATAAATATAATATTTATATATATTATATTATTATTATATTTATAAATCTTGAATAATTTTGTTTAATTTTGTTTTCAATGCAGTTTGTATCTATTTGCCCAGTACTCGATTCATTTTTTGCTTCATACCTACCAAGGTCCCATATACTCATTGTAATGCCGGCAGTACACATTCGCCGAGACAGTCTCGGCAAGACTCTCGTTGAGACATTACAATTTATACAATTTTTCTTTTTACTCTGACAACTGCGGTGGTCAGAATCGGAATAGGTTTATATTCGCAATGTGGGAGTATGCGGCTTTTAAATTAAAAATTAAAATTAATCATACATTTTTGGAAAAAGGGCATACCCAAAACGAGGGTGACAGCGTGCACGCATGGGTATTGAAAAAGCGCAGAAAGGTAAAGTTATTTATATCCTGGCACAATGGGTAACATTGATCAGTTGTGCAAACGTTACCGGAAATCCTTATACTGTGGTTGAAAGAATGAAATAATGAAGAGTTTTTAGATTTCAAGCCCCTAGTCAACGAAAAACAGTTCAACTGGAAAACTTCGGATGATGGTACCAAAATTAAGTGGAACAGTGTTAGAGAAATAACAGTGGATTATAAAAATCCATTTAAACTATACATTTAATATGACTTAAGTGCGGCAGACTTTATCAAAATTGATATTCATAAAGGACAAGTTAAAAGGCAAAGAGGAAGACATAAGCCTCGATGTGAACCAATTAAAGCATATAATGGAAAGTTATCAATCGAAAAATCAAAAGTTTCCGATTTATTATCATTATACTCCAGGGGACTTATTCCAATAGTCTATCATGATTTCTACAAATCTCTCCAATCAGAATAACACGGCATGTGCAGATAAAAAATATTTATTATAATTATTTTTATTATTTTCATATTTTAACAATATTAAAAAGAAGTTCGGTTATTCGTTTTATAACAATTTTTATTATTAAAAGTTACTTGTGTTTATTTTATTATAGTTTTTTATAGGTCGTTATTTTATATTTTTAAATTTGTTAAAATATAAAACCAGTTAAAAGTAAATTCTATTTTTTTTTTCATTTTATTAGTTATTACTATTGTATTTATAGATTACATACTACTATATTGTTGTATCAAAAGTAAATTTTAATTTTGTTATTAATAATGTTTGTTTTATTTAATAAAATGATTTTAAAATCAAGAGGTATTAATAGTTTATTAAGGAATAAAAATGCATGAATTGGTAACAGTTAAATTACCCATAAAAACATAATTATTATTCAAATACAAGATGTACTCGTACGATGAAACCTCCTTCTTTTTTAAAAGCTATTATTACCAATGAAAAAATTCTTAAGTATAGATAGTACCACTTTTTTTAATAGCTTATCGCCATCGAAGAAGGTCGTAAGTATAGATACTACTTTTTTTAAATAGTTTATCACCATCGAAGAAGGTCGTAAGTATAGATAATACTTTTTTTTCTCAAAAAACCCCATGAAAGTTTATTTTTTTAAATTGATATTTTCTTATTTATTATGATCATAAACTATATAATATGTATACAAATTTTCAAACTAATATGTTAAAAAACAGAATAAGAATTTAAACTTGAATGTTAGTTTGGTTCATACTGAAAAGTTGCAAAAAACGAGATACGACCTTTTCGTTGGGGCCATCGCATTGCATTCAAATTTTAATCAATATTCAACACTATCCTCTTTAACCTGTATCCTTTTCGCAGCAGTATGCCTTCTCTTGCTTTTTATACTTTAACAGTTACAAAAAAATTAATAAATAAATAAATCATAAATGTAATAACTCACAATTAATATAAATTTTAAATTTATAAATAATATATAATAATAATAATTATTTAATAATTATTTATAATAATAATATAAATAATATAATATTAATAATATAATATTAATATATACAGGTTAGGTTTACTTGTATAAATAAAATACCTAATAAAATAAATAATAAAAAATAAAATAATAAATAATAAAATAAATTAAACATAATTAATTATATATATTATAAATAAAATTATAATATAAATATAATATTTATATATATTATATTATTATTATATTTATAAATCTTGAATAATTTTGTTTAATTTTGTTTTCAATGCAGTTTGTATCTATTTGCCCAGTACTCGATTCATTTTTTGCTTCATACCTACCAAGGTCCCATATACTCATTGTAATGCCGGCAGTACACATTCGCTGAGACAGTCTCGGCAAGACTCTAGTTGAGACATTAGGCGAGGCGAGGAAGCGCGAGTGTACGTAGTACATTCTCGGTTTACCTCGGCTTACAGGCCCTCGCATTTTTTGTTTAGTATTGAATTTGTCTCGTGGTCTTTGACTCGTGCATAAAAAACCGCTTCCTGACCGAGCGCTGTCGAGGCGAGGCGAGGCGACACGAGCGCATCCAGTTCTTTACTGGGCTTAGAATTGGATTTGCCCTTAGAAGGTACCAGGAGTTTATAATATTATATGCTATGTTTCTTATGCCCGGTTGCATGAAAACAATTCTGTAAAGTATATAATCGATAATTTATCCATTATGTATAATAGTGAGTTAAAGAACAGATTGCATTTCATGAAAATATTGTACTAAATAATGTTTTAACCTTTTAACTGGCATGTGGTTGTATACAAAATATTATAATACATTTTTAAGATAAGAATGTATCACAGATACATAGGTATCTGTGGAATGTATTTTATTATAAATTTTAAATTTTAACGCATTATATTTTATGAATTAAATTACCTACCATTTAATGTTTAAGTTAATTAATAATAATTTTATGAAAATGCTTAAAAATTGAGATGTTAGCAAGTATTATAAATTAATTACAAATTTTAAATTTACATAACTTAAAACTAGTCACAATTATGAAATTTCAAAATGCGATAACTTCGAAATTAATCCATTGCGCAAAATTCTGATTGCACCACTATTTTTCAGATAAAACTACATAAGATCAAAAAAAAAAAAAAAAATTGCAAAAAATTGATAAAAACATTTAAATTAATGATAAGGAAATTATTAAACGGTGCTGTAAATTTTACAGAACAAAAATCTGATCTATAAGTTATCAAATCGATATCTTTTTATTTGTTCAAATTTATTAATTTTACAGAACAGTTTTTAGTTTTACAGATTGGATTCCTTGTTATCGGTTCTGTAAATTTTCATGCAACCGGCATTAGAGTTTTATATTTTTCTACTATATATAATATATTAATATAATACTATAATAAATGATAACGACAGTGTAGTCGTGTGCCAGTTTGTTTATGGAATTTTTTTAATATTTTTTATTCACTAGGCCGAGTTACATTTCTGGCATAGTTGAACTAGTCTACCAGGGTTCCATGATACGAAATATTTTTGTTCATCGGTAAAGTATAGTGGTACGTCATATCGACATCTGTCACACGATTGTCCCGAGTTCGATTCCTCGCAGTGAATGCGACTGATTTGATACTGGATAGGATGTGTGTGGTGTAAAAAAAGAAAAAATAATGAATGATGACCTCCACGAAAAATAAATACTTTGTGAAAAAATGGGTTGTTTAAATATTAGTTACCTTATTTATACTATTAAAAACAAATAATTGTACGAACTGTCTTATAAAACGTCTAATTTTAATAAAAAATAATTTTTAATAAATAAAGATATATGTATAAATAAAATGGCAGGAAAAGTAAGTCTTATAAAAGGGAAGGGATGCTGGTGTGGAAGGGATACAGGTGTATAAAAAGGATATTGTTAAATTTTGATTAACATTTGAATGCAATTATAAATCATTAGTCGTTACGTTCGTGAAAACGATTTTGAGCGATGTTAATCAAATAATATAATGTAGGTACCGATTAAAATTTTTACATTTATCAGTCTCTACGTAAGACAATATAAATAATTTATAATAGAACCCCTAAATTAGTCATCTAAATACTCAAATCTAATAGTACTTCGCTCAGAATCGTTTTTCGAATGTAATGATTTAAAACGAATTTTCTCGTATTTATTAACGAATTAACGAATCGTATAAAAATATTATTATTACATATTAGTTTAGGTAATAAAACTGACTTAAATAATAGTACTTGTATAATTTTAGTGTACCTATATTATAATAATATTTGATATTGTAGCTGTTTACATAATGTAGGTATATATAATATATAAAAAAATATAATAATTTAATAATTATGAATTTTAATGACATTAATGTAGTAATAAGTAAAAATGACTTAAAATTATACTTTATAATTTAAGTGTGTGTATTTTAAAAAAAAAATTTTGTAGATGTTTAATAATTTATAATAAGAAAATAATATTGATATTTGTTACGAGATATTATACCTAATTAAAGTTATTTTGTAAAATATATAAATTTAAATGTAACTTAACATACCTACTCATATACTTATACTGTACGTCTGTACTGTATTTACTACAGTACTACACTACTGTACTTAATATAATAATATTACGATGATTAAAATTATATTAACGCTTATAAATTTTGGTTATAAAGTTTATTACTTTGCAATAATCCCGTTCTATTATTATTTAAGCGTGTATGGCGTACCTATGCTAAAATTATGTAAATATCCATAAGATCGTATATAATATATTTTGTTCCCAATCTATTATGCATTATTGTAAATTTGTAAAGTATAAATAGTTATTCTCATAAAGTTTATGACCTAACCTACTTTGTGTGATACTTTTTAATTCTATGAAATCGCTATCTTTTGATTTTAAGGGTTGATTAATTAATGATCTTATAGAGTTACAGGTAATATTATAAAACTAAATAAATATAGGTATTTTCATTAAAAATTAAAATTACTAATATTGTTTTATATAATTCTCAGTTTTTTTTTTTATAGTTTAGTTACTATTCGTCAACGATTCCATTATTGTAAAAAAAGTACCACGTGTAAAAATTTTTAGTAGTTTCAATATATGTAGTTTCCAACTATTTGTAATTATGAGTAAATTGTATTAATATTAAAATTATAACAAATTGTACGATGAGGTTAATATTTTGTTAATTCTATATTCCTACTTTAACAATTAGACAATATTATATATAAATTACTATAAAATTAAATATATTATTCCGAAAAAATTTAATATGTTTATTTTATTATTTCTATTTATTTAAAAATTTTCAACCCTCTTAGGGCACGTAAAGGGATGGTTCATTATACCTAACTTATCGAAATAAACTTTTAAGTAAAAATCGATACACATGTAAATCTTTTTGTTCTATAATAAAAATATAATTATAATTAATGAAATACATGTAAAAATAACACCAAATAAAAATAAATTTATTAAATGAAGTAAATAATTTATAATTTTATATTATTTAAATTAATTTAGAATTAACGCTTTTATTATTATATATTTATATATTATATTTATAATATCTTGGGAACTTTTGAACTTACTACCTCGAAGCCCTTCTGATATTGGAAAGAAGGTAACACATACCATCATCAACCTCATACTGCTATTTTATAATTACTCAACTAATCAATATACTTTACCTATGTATTTTATTCCCCTTATTTTTCTACCTAATATTCCTAATATTCTACTTTTTAATTTTTAATTTTCTTTGTTTTTGTGTTATTCTCATTAGTCATTACATTACACTACCTATATAGGTATTTCTTTATTTATATAGTCTCTATATATTAGTATATCTAATAATAATACTATAATAGTATATGTTTTATAATTTTATATTATACGCTCATGGTATCTTGTATCTACATTAACATTATATTATTATTACAGTAATTACACACGAAATAACTTTTGCAAAATATTTTTATTTTATTAAAATGTTAAGTGACAAAAAATATATTTATGTTTGTATTAGCTTAATAGGCATATTTTAAATAATTTCGTGGCACACCCCATTTCAAATTCATGGCAGTGGTTAGTGTATAGTTTTGTACAATTTCAATTTATTATAGTTAGGTACGTAATATTTTAGAGACTAGAAATATGGTCGGTAGGTGATTTTTTTTTTATTATTCAAATACGTATCATTTTTTTCATTAACATGACACATTTTTGTAATAGTTTCATATTGTATTATGCTTATTTTAAGTTTAATTATAGAATTTTTTAACCGGTCGTTTAAATTTTAAGTAATATGCAATAGCATAATACCTACGATTCTACGAAAGTACGAACTTTTACTTTGTTCTTCTATTATTCTGTAAAAACGTTTTAATTAAACAATTATTATTGTTCTTAGAAGTTATATATAATATTATCCTACCATATTTTTAATGCAGTTCGGCAATTCATTCAGCGCTGTGTATTGTTTTATGTAATAGAAATTGACTTTATGTATATTACATAATTTCACCACTAGATGGTATGAATAGTAACAAATATTTTTTTTTCGATTTTCAATACAATACATTAAAATATAATTCTTACTGCCATGATTAGTAGGTACCTTATTATAGGTAACAAAAATAATATACTTATATTCAACTCGATCAATTAAATTAAATTCAACATAAAATCGTGCAAAATATGTATAAGTACATATTTAATATTTAATTACCTATTATAAATTTATAAAACAGTGATACATCGTATTTTTGTATTAAAACAGTGTGTTTATATTAACAATTAACTAGTAACTACCTTATATAATAGTCATCTACGTATATCTTTCCAAATTTATTTTTATTGATATATGTACCTTAAGAATTATTTATTGATTACTCGATACATATAATATTATCACCAGGGCACGAATGTTATTGCAGTAAAAAATACATAAAATTGTTAAAAATATTTAAATATTGCACTAAAAATGCCCAAAAATTGCATTTAAAAAAAAAAAAAAATGTAAGATGTAAAATAAAAAGTTATATTAATAAATAAAAATAATAATAAAATTATTATAATTTCAAAACAATATTTATATTATATAAATTATAATTTAATGCATTCTACAAATAATAATAAATGCTTTCTTTAAATTTTCAAAATCAAAAGATCGTCGATTTGGAGATAATAAATTTTTGTACCTGGATAAACTTCGTTCCACGTCAGTCGATGTTATAGGAGCGTACTTAAATTAAATTAAATTAAATCGCTTTCGGTTAAATCTGCTGTTAAACCATCTAATAATTTTCTTTCTCCAGTTAGTACCTATACAATTTATTTTACTTGTAGCTTCAAACCCTGTATTTTTTTTTCAAAACTTTCTTGAACGAATTGACTGATAAACAGATTCCCTAATCTAACAGATTGTACCTAATATTATTATTACAAACTATCATTTAAATCTTATCTTTATTTAATATAATAATTTATTATATTGGATTTTACGTATTGTTGATGGCGATTTTTTCGTATATAACGTCAACTTCATTTTATTTTTTCTTCATTAAACTAAAAATATAGTGCTATAATATTGTGAAATATCAACAAAATTGCTTTATACGTAATCGAAATAATACCAAA
>JAIUCT010000024.1:77765-124993 GCA_021307375.1 Tetraneura akinire
TATTTACTCGTACCATATTACTTAATATTATTCCGCGATTATAATTTTATGTAAGTACTTATACATACAAAAATTTCGATTTTTAATAAGAAAACATAAAAATATTTTACACATTTTATTCATAATTTACAAGTAGGCGGTAATGTATAGAAATAAATGCGACAAAATTGATACAATATTTTTATATATTTGTCGAGGTATTTTACTTTTGATAAGCTTCATGTTTTAATTTATACAGGTATAATATTACCTAGTTATATATTTTGGTTACATTTATGTATAGTAAATAATGTTAAAAATTTAAATTTATTTAAATTATATTATATTCTATTAAAATTAATATTATAATTTTATATATTAATATTATTTTCTTTTAGATATCTTCATACTTACCTACCCTCTATAGTCTATACCACTATACCTATATATTATTTTATATTAGGTATGAAGTGAAGCATGCAGCTTTACATTATGGTGTTTATTTTTTTTTTGTTTAGTAGGTCGTATATGTATGTCAGTATTTTAGATTTTGACCGAAGCGAATACAATAATGTGTCTTTATTATAATTTATTATTATTATTTATGTAAACACTTAAGGAGTAAATTTGAAATTATTTTTAAGTATCTACAATAAACATACGCATGCATTGTATTACATTTACATAGGTATTTAATATAATACTTTATACAATTGTGGAATACCTACCTACATTTATAGTAAGTATGACGACTTTTAGTTTAAATATATACGAGAACGAGAACGTTAAAATTTGTACATTTTTCTAAAAATATTGTTCTTGGTTTATAATTTAATGTATTTTAAGAATTGATTTCTAAAATATTATGGATATTATTGTACATGTTTGACCTAGAGCTTAAAAATAGTATAATACGTAATAAAAATATAATTTAACATTATACCGTTGGTCGATGAACAGCGTTCGTGGATGGGAACAAGAGGGAAGGCGAAAAATACTATGATCGCGTTTGATCAATTCTGGTTGTCAGGGGGTGTTAATACGAGTGTACCCCCAGTACGCAGAAGGGTAACGGACGCAACTAATAGAGTATAGGTAAATGGTAGGTAAAAAGAAAAAGAAAACAACCCGCGAGCACTTACACTGAAGTTAAATGTTTATTTTTATTAAATGTAGATACGGCGATAGCAATATAGATACAATATATTATGAATTTATGATACTTATTCTTCTTCTTTCCCTACTCGTATTACCACAAATAAATTGTGTACAAATTTCATACCTACTGCAAAATAGTAGTTTTATAATTTTATATAGGTATGCGATGGCACAAATTATATTTTTATAAAAAATTATCCACACTATTTATCAGACATATGTTTTTTTCCCCCCATATAAAAATAGTTCGTTCTACACATTTTTTTTTTTTTGTTGCCAGGAGGCTGGTGGTAATTTTGGCTGATGGTATTTTTAAAGTTCTTATCAAAACGAGAAGTGTATTGGTTTTACAATGGATGTATACTTTTTTTTATTTTGTATACACAATACACATAATTTTTTCACCACGGGTAATGGGTCTAATTATAATAATGTACTAATTATCTCAAATATGAGACATTTTCCTTAGAGAATCTCATCTAAACAGTACTTTAATTAGGTCATTTCTCGAATTGCCTAATAGTTACTTAAAAAATAAAGTATAAATACTCAGAGGTTATTTAGGAATAAATAGGTATATTTAATTAGGTAAATTAGGAATTTTGACGCCCGGGTAAAATATATCAATTACGCCTTATGACAATAAACATCTCGCATAGTTAATGTTTTAGATTTTGAGGAAAGCGAAAAATTTATTGGTTTGACAATGATGTGTCTTTTTTTTTATATATATATGTCTGAAGACACTTTTACTACCCGAAATAATATTCCGATATTCACGAATAACATATGTTTCCGGTTGAAAAGTGGATGTAGTTGGTATTTTATTTAGGTTATTTTTTGAATTTCTTAAAATTGACTCTATGTGATAACGATCAGAAATAACAAAAAAACGGCATTTTTCACGAAAACTGAAATTTTGATAAATTCGATTTAAATATTTCGCGATAACTAAAGCAATTTTAAAGTTAGACTTGAAAATTTGATTGGGTATTCACATAGAAACTATATATATGTGGTAAAATTTTGGAACGGTTACGTTAATTTTTCTACAAAATATAAAACTGTATATAGATATTTCATAAAATTCTCGTTTTTATGTATATACTCGTAATTAGCAGTTTTGGGTTTTAAATTTTTAAGGTCTAAAAATTTTACTGAATATTATATTCACATAATACATAGGTACTTAATATATCAAAATATTAAAAAAATCTCAAAAAAAGTCTCAATTGTTTTTATAGTTGTTTAAAGTTGAATATTTTTAATTTATACGAAAATCTTATAGAATCCATAAAAGTATTTATAAAGTATTATTCTTATAATTTCTCAATACTTTTACAATAAAAATTAGTAAAAAAAACCAAAATATTTGGAAAATTTATGAAAATTTTTTTGAAGCATACTGATATATATCTTAACGTATTTTCAATACATTAGAAAAATATTAAGTCTAAATTTTTTTTTATAGGTGTTTAAAGTTAAAATTTCAGTAAAATTGATATTTATGTTATATAATATTTTTGGATTCTTCTTATTATTTCTCAATATTTTACAAGAATGTTATATAAAATTGACAAAATTTTTTTTAAATTTTATTGAAGTTCAAATACATTTTACTTAACTCAGTTCCAATTCCCGGAATCCTAAAGTGTTATAAAATTACAAATAAAGTTTATTGGTTTTTAAAATTACGCTCTAAAAATTTTACGCCCGGGGACAAATCCCCGTCTACACCCCCCTAGGTTAGGTTAGGTTAAATACTATCTATAAACATTTTATTATATTGTTTACTTTTAAATAAAATCATTGAAATGTGTTCAATATGATGAAATTATTATTATAAATCAAAATTGACAATTATTATAGTAATATGGAAATGAAAAATATTTAGGTAAGTGTTCTTTTTTTTTTTTAATTAAATAATATTCTATATTATATAATAATATTCATACTATTTACATATGGAAATATATAATTAACAATTTGAAATTAATTCTTGTGTATCTACTACACATTATTATATTCACACAGATATTTTACATTTTGACATAGGTACCTTATAAAATTTTGGAATACGTATTAAATTATAGTATGATGGTTTTTAATTTAAATCTGTAAACGGTTAAACATGTGTAATTTTTTTCGTATTTTATATAGTTTACATTTCATTTTAATCAGTTTTGAATAGGTACTAGATATTGACTTTCGACTTGTTTGACCTAGTGTCTAAAAATAGAATAATACGGATTAAACAATAAGAATAATATAATTTAACATTACCATTAGTCGATAAATAATGTTCGTGGATGGGAATAAGAGGGGAGACGACAGACGTGGAATATCAATCGAGTTTGATCAATTCTCAGCAAATCGGTTGTCAAGAGAGTGTAGCGAGTGTGCCCCCGCGGTACGCCGATGAGTATAACAGACGAAACCAATAGAGTAGACGCAAGCTTTTTCTAAAAAGAAAAAAACTTACGTGACCAAATTGAAAGTTTATTTATATTAATGTAGATAGGTAGACATAATAATATATCATTTGCTATTGCAATAATATAAATTCTTATAATAATTATAATAATTATAATTATTATTATTATTATTATTATTATTATTATTATTATTATTATTATGTAATCAGTACACATTTTGTTTTGATGTTCATTAAAAAAACAAATATTTGCAATGTATGAATATAATAAATTATATATTTTTGTTAAATCAATAAGTTATCACTTACTATGTATAAATGAATTCGACATTGAGAAATAAATCTAATTTAAATTTATAATTTAATCAATTAATGATTCATGATTTTTTGAGGTCTGTATATTATATATTATATTTTAGCCGAATTAAAACTTATGGAATTAAGGGTTATTATGGGGTAACATACCTGAAGTTTCATAGAAGTCATGTATAGGCAATTTATAGTTTTATTCCTGTTACGTAGTGTTGTTTGTGAGAAGTAATTATAATAAATGATTTTTATATCGTTGGAAACTTTAATGTAGGTATACATTTAATATTATTATTTTATGGTGGAGTAGAGTGCGGAGTTAATTCACATACGCACTCAAGTGTCAAGTGTCATTAATACGTTATACTGTTCGAAAGGCGTTAATTTCATGTTGCAAAATCAGATGGCAGTCAGATGGCAGTAATGATCCAATTGTATTTTTTAGAAATGATTCGAATTCACCAACAAGTTTACTTTACATCGGTTAGGCGACTTTATTCAATTTATTTGTTTATATAAATTTATTTATAGACAAAAGAAAATATTAGTAAGTACAATATTTAAAATAACAAAAACATGATTTATGATTATAAAAATGAAATTTCGAAATGGGAAATGGAAAATAACCAATCTTAAGTATAAACTACATACTGAGTATTCTAATCTATTTTTAAAATTCTTATTGATTCACAACAACGATCATAGTGATGAAAACAACTAGTAATAATCAATAAATTGAAAAGTATATCATAAATTCATAATACCTAGGTATACTAAAATAGTTAAATTTACACATTAACTTAATAATTATGATTATTTAGTTATTGAAAGTTTCTAAAATATGTTATATGTATTTGTCAATAATTTTCGATTATTGCCATTTTATTAAAATAAAGAATAATAACGATTAAATAATAAAAATATAATGTCAATATTAATATTTTTTAAAGTGCTTAGTGCTGTTACACTGCTGTTTACACGAAATATAAATTGATTATAAAATATTGTATTTACTTAAATTAAAAAAAAAATTAATAACTAAGTAAATACTTTATAGTAATTAATAATTCAATTATTAAAATTTTTAGAAAAATAATATTACTTGACTATCTCAGAATTTATAAATAAATATGAAAACAAAAAATTTTATTTTTTATTTTTGTTTTTAGTACTTATTCAAAAAACAAAAATATATATAATAATGAAAAACATGACTTTTATAATATATATACATAAATAGATGGGAAAAATCAGATTTTAAAAATATCTAATAGATCTCAAAAGTTAATTGGGGTGGACAAATCTGGTGAGACACGCTCTAGTTTTCTCATTTTATTTTTTTATTTCTTTTATTAGGTAGGTAGGAAATTGGATTTATAGAGTCGAAGAATTATATATATAAAAAAAAAAAAAAACGATATCAGACCAAACGGAAAATTTTTCCTTCCAGTCGTTTATTATTATTACGCACTTACAATATCTTGACATGGCATGTTGCAATGTTCGCTCGCGTTTTATTATTATTTAAATCGGCTAAAATATTTGTTTGGTCGATATAGTAATTATCGTGGACGCATGTATTTATATTGCATATTCATATTATACCTATATACATTTGATTTAAACAACCCGATGTGTATAATATAATATAATATAATATTATATATGGGCGCTTGTTATTTTACGATAGATTGTTGCGCGATCGTACGTAATAAAAACGAACGAAACGTATAATAATATTATAATTTAATGTGTATACGCAAAATAATATCATATTATTATTATGAAAACGATATAATGTCATTGGGCACTGTCACGGGCAAAACGGGGGACGATATATGTATAGGCTCTGCGTTTTATTCGTGTTGTTATTCGCGAACGGATCCGTTCTTATAAAACGTCTGTCAGTACTTATATCTATTATAATATTATAATATATTATTATTCTACATAATAAACTATCAATAAAATATAATTATCATATAATTCATAACATAATAAAATATTATATTCGTATAGAGTATCAAATTGAATTTATATATAATGGTTATAAAATATGTAACTATTATATGCAGGGCCGTAGCTATTATGCACTGGCAAGAGGGCTCTTGCCAGGGGCGCGACATTACCAAAGGCGCAAATTTTAGTTACATTTATAAATAAAAATTTAAGTTTTAAAGCTAAAAATTATAGTATTTTATTAATTAAGTATTAGTAAGCTAAAAATTATAAAGAATTATTTACGTTCAACAATAGGACAAAGTCGTCTAACTTATATGTCTATATTATCAATCGAGAAAGATCTAGTTGATCAATTATCATTTGATGATGTCATAGATGATTTTGCAGCTATTAAGGCCAGAAAAGTGTAATTTTAATATTATGTACATTTTTTAAATAATTAATTGGTTATAGGTTATAAAATTAATTAATTTATATTTAATAATCAAAAACTTTATATCTTATTGTTTCTATTTGTTTTTAATTGTTTAACAGTTCAATGATTTTATTTTTATGATAATATTAATATATTATATAAGAAAAATAAGGTATACAATTTGGGGCGCAAATTTAAATCTTTGCCAGGGGCCCTATAACGCCTTGCTACGGCCCTGACTATATGCAATATGCTCCTTATTTTAAAGATAAAAGATTGAGGGTTAGTCCTCATATTATTATATTAACTATATTAATAATATGTATATAATATTATACAGTCATCGGGGTACGATGGAACATTTCATTTTACGTTACTCGTTCATTATAACGAATATTTTCTAATCGATTTTTTACCGACGTTCGAGAGCGCGAAAGAGAGAGAGAGAGTGAGAGATTGACACAATTTTTTTTTTCTAATAATGAAGATCGTGTCGTTTAATATAAAAAAAAAAAACCATGTAAATTACTATTATAAAGAATAATAGAAATAATGATATATTTATTTGAATTTTTTAGTTATAGCACAAACTATATACAGCGAGCGAACTTTAAAAAAGTGTTTCGTTGACAGTATTATAATATATACGAATCTTAATTAGGTATATTATTATTCATTCGGCTTATACTCTCTTGAAACTATATCAGTAAAACGAAACAATGAGAGTTTGTCCCTTTGACAATATTTTCCTCGTCGTTATAATACGAGTAGAACGGTGTATTATAATATTGCATTATTTTAAAATATAGATAACATCCCGTCAATTAATAAAATGAGCTATATGCAATATTATATTGTTCGCTATTACGTTTCATTCGTGCGTTATTATCAATTTATCATAATAATACGGTTCGCTGCAGTGGTTCGTTATTCGGGAAAATCTGCAAAAGTCGTGTGTAATTCTTCGTTTACATCATAGTCGCGTCGTGAAAACATAACTTATAATGTTTTAAATTTTTTCGAACATTCCTCATATATTATGTACCCGATATAAGTATATACAAATTATTATATCGTTCGGGTAATTTCACAGGTACCTACTTAGCCGTCTACCTGCAATAACTGTCGTCGGCAGGGCGAACGACGCTAGAAAATAATAAAATAAATAACAGAAATCGGTTGATAGGGAAAGTCGACTGCTTCGTACCATGGAAATCGGGCAGGGGCGGGATTTTTCGTTATCGAACTACGCGACGTATTGTAATATTTAATAAAATAACACAATGCGGAACGAGCTTCTGTTTGTTGTCAAATTGTCTATTTAATATTTTCATAATGCATGCTTGAGTTTGTGACGTGTTTGTCTTGCTATGTTGATAAAAATTAATTATACCTTAATACTTAATAATACTTAATAATAATAATAATAATACTTAATAATAATAATAATAATAATAATAATAATAATAATAATAATGCATTAGTACGTTATAATACAATTACACAAATTATAATATATTATAGAATATTGAATTTTTCGCCGGGGCAAAATATTAATTATTATTATTATAGTCGACGAAGATTAGGAAGTTTAATTTTTTTCTCCTTCGCAATTTCAACGTTGGACATTAAATCGGCAGGACTTTTCCAAATACTCGTAATGTTCACCGCGGTCTGTCGAATTGAAGAACGAGTGACTACGGGACCGGTGACTCGAATCCAATAACATAATAATTATACCTCGGTTCGAAAACAAAAATTTATACCACGGTAAGAACACACAAACGGATTATTCGAAAAACGCGACGCATTTTTTTGTAATAATTAAACACAATAATAATAATATAATGTATAATCGTGTAAATTATTAAAAAAACACTAGTTGCGGTATTGATTGGTCAACGATTGGAATGGCGTGAGTTTTAAATATTATAATTTTTATGTGCGGGCGCGATCGGATACCGTTTCGTTTTTATATAATTATATTTATTTTACGAAAATTATTATAAAATAATTATTATTTGATGTTTCCATTATTATTGTTCGATACCTTTACGACATGGCATCATGCAATTGTCAGTTATCACGAGTGAAAATGTTCAGCAAGTATGACAAACTGATTCCGTATAAGATTTTTTGACGCGCTAAAGTCGGTATATTTTCAAAACGATACAGTCGGCCGTCGTACGGTTATATCAAAGTAATTTTTTGAAATATTCCTCGCGAATATAATTTACAAAATACACAACGTTTTGTCTAACGATGGTTACCCGTCGGGTAGCTCATCGTAACTGGACTCGTAGGGAACGTCGACGGGATAGAAAATAATAATAATAATAATAATAATAATAATAATAATAATAAATAAAACCAAACCAAACCAAATAAAATAATATAAAATATCTGACGAACAGCAAGAGAGAGAGAGTGAGAGAGAGAGATAAATAGTGTGCTGGCGTATATTATATTATGAACGACGGGGAGAAGAAGCGAGTCAAACGGCAACTGTGTTTATGATCATTGATCATTAATGTCAAACGCGTTTATTATTTTTCGTTTCGTGCGTTAAAACGAAATATTAAAGAATAATAATAATAGCAATGATATAATTATGTTATTTTAGACTGTCGAGCGGTGGGAATGCAGATACGAACTTATTGAAATGTTTCCGCACGATAGTAATAATATTATAACGTGTTTATCAATCGCCGCCTGTATAATTATATTTGAATAATATCATTATTAAAAAAAAAAAATATTATAAGTACCCGAAGAGAATCGAAACGCGTACGTCTATCTAATGTATAGTACGGTGTCGCGATTCCGCAACGTCACCGACGGTGTCGCGTTACATCTGGAAATATTAAATTTTAATTTATTATAAATCACCGAAAACAGCGTCACACACGGCAAAACCGTTTGTTTTATTATATTATTGCATAGGTGTTTTTTTTTTTATCTTCCTTTTGCAAAATATAATAATTCTCGTTAGTTCTCGTCAGTTGTAGCCGTCGTCGGACTCGTTTGTCACACGGGTTTGAAATATCGCGCAGCGTTAACATGTATACAGGGTGTCGCATTACAAGCGTACGTAATATCGTCACGTTTTTGTCCGGTCGTCGAAAACGAACGAAAATCGCAATAATATATTCGCCGACGGGTCGAAACGAAACGAAACGTTTCGCAGTCTCGCGTATGTGCGTTTTTCGCTATATTACGTCAATAGGTAACGATATTATTATTATTTATTATTATTTATTATTGTCGTAACAATGCGGTTAAGCCGTTACGGATACCTACGGACTAAATTCCCGACTCGTCGACGGCTCGTGGAATTACGCGGATTTACGCGTGATGCTTGTTTATTACGATATTATAATTTATTTTATTAGGTACCTCGTACCTACTATATTTTTTTTTTATTATTATATTTTTTTTTTCGATACTGATTCGTGCGTAATACGGGTACGTATTATTATTATTATTATTGTTGTTGTTGTTGTCGTTGCGTACTACAACAGAAAAAAAACGAACCGTTTAATGACCAAACGTGTTTGTTATTGATGATGATAAACGGGCGCATCTATGGCAACGCCGCGGCCGCGATGATGTTATACGAATAATAATGGTTGAATCGTTGAAAAAAAAAAACGACTAAAAACAACGCGAACCTATTTTTCATTGTTAACGCGTGTTGTTCTTACGTCGAGTTGAACATCGCAGGCGTTCGGTATAAAATAGTTTCGTCGAGCGGTCGGTCGCCGTTAAAAAAAAAAAAAATAATAATATATTAATATTATACACACATACTTACACTCGTCCGGTGTGAAAATATTATCATAAAGTTAGATAAGATTATTATCGCGAATTTGACCACGGATAACGTAATATATTAATCGTGCGACTCGGTGAGTAATGTGAGGTGGGTATTATTAAATTATTTTGAAACATTTTTTTTTATCTACGATATACCTAGGTACCTGATAAAATAATCAACGATAAACAGAAACACGGTAACATAGAATCGCCGTAATATTTTTTATTTGATTATTAATTTACATGTTTTAACTAAACGTTTCGTTTTTCGTTCTGTTCAAAACGGTATAATATTATTACCTGGGTAGTGGGTACGTACTTATAATATTATTATCGTGTGGTTTCTTGCCCCCATCGAAATGTACAAACAAATTTTCTTTTCGTCGCTATTTACGAATAATGTAATAATATTATATCATACCCGCGTATATTTCATTAATTCATTATTCACATAAGTTCGAAAATTAAAATAAAAATTTACTGTGAGACTTTTTTACATTTTTATGATATTTTTCGCCTTTCCTAACGTATTCATTAGGTATTTAGTGTTTCCAAAAGCATTATATATTAACGTTTTCGAAAAAATACATTATGTCTATTTTAATATTTTGTCCTAGAGTTTATAATGTTCAATGCATCATAACAAAAAGCAATATTGTTGAAAAAATACTCTGCACACAGTTTTGACTTATTTTACACTCTTTTAGTTTAATTAAATCCGATTACTCAATTTTCAACTAAATTAATATGAGCAATGAAAATATTAATTATTGCTTTAATTTTAATGTTCATGCTTAATTTTAAATTCTTAAAACATAATTTTTCAGTTAAATAACATTCCTAATTGGACGATGTCTAATACGAATATGTTTATTAATAATTAATATACCTAGGTATTCGTATAAAATAAATAAAAATAGGCGGGTTAATGATGAAAATTAATTTTATTTTATAAAGAATCAGAAAGGTGAAAAAATAATTTATATTATAAAGTGTTTACAGTAAACTACAGCTATCTGCAGTACAGTTATTATAGTTGTGCAAAATGTTTTAATTAAAGCTATGGCAATTTTCAAGTAATATATTTTAAACATAACAATTTGTAATTATTTAAAATAATTAAATATTTTACTGTTCACACACAAAGAAATGTTAATATTTTAATTTAAATGTTCTTGATATATTATGTACATGTAGAGTGAGAGGAAGAGTAAGAGAGAGAGAGAGAAATTTACCAAATTTACTTTGTTTAATTCTATAATTATTTCCTCAGTATCTATCTGTTAACTTTATAACTTTTTAACTATTTTAGATTGAAATACTAATAATACAATTGTACCTATATATTATTATTTTGAAACAAATGAAATATATATATATACGAGTAATATATAAATTAGATATTATAATTTTTAACGAATTCCGAATAATAAACAATAAGATAAATTGAATTATAATAAACTCTTTTAATTATTAAAATATAAAATATATTTAAGAATAATTAAGACCTTGTTTTTTTATTTTTTTTTTTTTTACAAAGCAATCAACATATTTTGTATTCGGTTTAAAGTATTATTTTACAATAATAAATTATAATTATAATTGTAATTTAGTAAAATAGTACCTAATAACTCTATAAGTCTCGAACCCTGGTAATAAATTACCTCGTAAATTACTTATAAGTAAATTGTAAATTAAAAAATAATGTTTTTTATTTTATTTTCAATGTATAAAGAAATGACAAGGTAATATTTGATCATAAAATAAATAAAATGATATGTAGACGATTTAAATATAATTATATTTTTTCACGGAATCTATGAATAATTTATCTACACGCATTTTATTATGAATTAAATAAAACTTTAAATAGCTTACAATATGAAATACAACAAACAATAAAACACGAAAGCAACAAATAATAACTTAAAAATATTATTTAAAATAACGTACGTACCTATATATGTTAAAAAATATAATTGAAATTTTTACTTTAAGGATTAGTTTTTTTTATTTATAAAGTTTTTAAGGATAGTTTTTTTTATACCTATAATGAGTAATGATAATGTGAATATTTGATTATTTTTTTAAATCTAGACTAAATTAATTTTCGGAATGTTCAATAGTGTATTTAATTTAAAAACCATATCGTTTTATATTATATTTTGATATTTATTTTACGAATTATTTCAATATTTTTAAGATATCCAAAGTCCACAGAGAATTATAAAAAAATATAATTTAATTATTATTGTATTACAATATTATTGAGTTTATGATTAGAAAATAATAGGTATGCTTATATTGTGTTTCAGATGTCAGACATTACCAATTCATATGCCATTTCAATTCTGATTTTAACTGGTTAATGATTCGAAAACTTTAACCAACATTATGGAGTATACGTGGACGCTAGTGTCTAATACAGACGATCAAGGTTTGGGCAGTGAAACAAGTCTGTTGAATTGTAATGTTCAAGGACCCCACTCAGGTCAAATATTAATCCTGTCGAACGAGTCCAACACTCAAGGCATACAAAACCAAACTTTACCTGATATTACCAGTCCCTTGGACAAAGATTATGCATCAAGCCGAATGCATTTGAATGAACCCAGAAAACTTCATCTCATGCATAGTAAGTAAATGTTATAATTTTTATTTAATCGTGTGTACGTAATTTAATAAGTTAGGTGGATTAAGTAAAATTTCAAGTATTTATTGAATTGAAATATGAAATCATATTATTGTAGTCTGTATGGTTATTTATTGTATACGACATACGAGTTAGTAGGTAATTGAAAAAATAAACTATAAAATTATACAGATTTAAAATAATAATTATTATTAGACTATTAGTTATATTTTTGCATAATTATAATATAATACCTACTTAATTGACATCGTTTACACTTATACGTATATAAGATATTCGTACTATAATAAGCTCATTGAAAATTTGATTTTAACAAATCGAATATTTTTGAAATTTTCTTCGAATAATAATTTGTATGTACAAAAAGTTAGTTTCTGTTATTAATTTATATATTTTTATAAAAAAATTATTTTTAGGAAAAGTTATAGGTTAATATTATTATATTATTAATACTAATTATTATAAATAATATAATATACAACATACAGGGCTGGATTTAGGAGGGAGAAGTCGGGGATTTATCCCCGGGCGTATAATTTTCGTGGGCGTATTTTAAAGGTTTTAAATTTTAAAAATTTAATTTTTAAAATGCACTTTGAAACAAAAGTTATAAATGTTATTATTACCAATATTATTTTTTCTAAACCTGAAACTTAGAAATATTAACCATAGATTTTAGCTTTAAATACAATACACCATTAAGAAGTTCTTTTAAAAATATTACTTGATTACCTATATAAAAATTAATTTTTTTGGTTTTCAAGCTAAAATTGTTCAAATAATTTGTGATAAATAATTTATTGGTCCAGTATATTGCAAACGGCTCTATAAATGGTTGGTGCTCACACTACTATGTGAGTGTGCTTGTTTTTTCATAAAAAAAAATAATACTAATTCTGGTCATTTCCCTGAAATTTCCTGTAAAGGGCGTATATTTTTAATTTTCCCCGGGTGTTAAAAAGTTAAGATACGGCCCTGACAACATATATTATTAATATATTAATGTTAGGTTCACATAATGAAAGAAACCCATTTTAAAGTTAAATACATTATAAAAATATATGTAGGTATATATTTATTTTTAAATTGAAATGTTTAGTATTTAAATATGTATTATTAATTTTTTGTACAATATAATAATGTTAAGGCGGCTCTCCGTAGTGAATATTTACGGCGAAATAGACCTAAACGAGTTCCAACGTATTGGCTTTAGTTTTACTTAAAAAACAATTCTGAAAACAATTTTATATTTGTAAAGAACTCTATTTTGGATCGTACGAATTACATTATTAAGAATTTTTTTTTAAATCGTACATTTCCTAAAATAAAATTTTCAAAAACGTTAATATTTTATAAAAAGTAAAATATAGATTTATTGTTATAATATTGATAAAATTAAAAATTGGCTTCGTACGATCCAAAATAGAGTTCATTATAAATTTAAATCTGTCCTTAAAATTTTTTTCGAAAAAAAGCATATGTCTATAAATTGGAACTAGTTTAGGTCTTTTGAATACAAAAATTATGAGTTTAATAATATTTACAATAAATAATTTGACATGTGCATGCGAGTGCGTACTCTAAACCCGCATGCTATATCACGCAATCATACATTGTTGTTTACACACACATACACGAAACGTCATTAAATCAATTTAATTATTACCTAAATAATACTCCTTAAATATTCACTACGGAGAGCCGCCTTAATAATATAATACATAATATATATATATATATATATATATATGTTATTTACATAATATGTAAATAGATAAATTATAATCATAAAATTTTATTCAATTTATTTAAAATATTTAAAATATTTAAAATATTTTCACAATTAATTGCAATATTGAATTAAGTATAAAAATATTTTAAGACTATAAAATATAAATAAATTACAAAGATTATAATATATAATATTTGATGGGCAAATAAAGGATATAAATTATACATAAAACTTATTCAACTATAAACTTGAAGTTTTGTATTTTTATCTACATAATATGATGTAGGTATGTTGTGATTGCGTGTTTGCTATGAATAATTTACAAATGAATAGAAATCAGTATATTACTATAAAATTACGTTATTTATATTTAAATTTATTTAATAATATTATTATAAGTAGATACCTAGGTCGTTTAGTGATTTTATGAAATTAATTAATTAATTTTTATTTATTCAAATTTTATAGATAGAAGTGATTTTGTAGGTGGTATTGATAACGAAGCATTAGATTTCAGCCATTTGACGGACGAATTCATTCAAAATAATAACACAGAAGCTAATCAGTATGTATACCTCATAATTAAAAACATAAAAAGTATATAAATGATAAATATAAATACAGTGTTTTGCACTATGTTAATTTTTATTTATTTTAGTTTCTTTATAATATTTTTGTTTATTTTAATTAAAATTAAAAATTATTTAACTATTATACTGTTTAATATTATTTTGTGAACATTATATTATTTTTGTTATATTTTTTCTGCAGAAGCATTATTTTAATTATAATTTATAATATTGAAACATTATAGATAAATTTTAAAAAAATCAGGCCGAATACATGCAATTATGGAAAGCTGGTATAGATTAGTGTTAGTATATTGATTAAGATTTGAAATCAATGATATATTTTATCATCCTATTTGAAAAAAACGATTTTGAGCAAAGTTTAGTCAGATACTGATTATGAATTAGTGAATAAAATGTTTTCATAATGATAAAAATGCATAAATTTAAATATCTAAATAATTATTCGAAAATTGTGTAGCAAATGTAAATAATAGTTTATTAGTGAAGTAAAAGAAATAAAATCAATATTTTCTGAATTAGTTTCTTTGAATATAGCTAAATTTTTACACATCATATTGTACATTTTGTATTAAACTTTACACTGCTATGAAGAAAAATTGGAACTTAAAATGTTTGCAATATTTTGGTAATAAATTAATTGAAAATCGATATGTGGTTTATACTTGAAATAAAAAAAAAATTTTTAAACTTGCAAACTCGAAATTTTAAATTTTATCATACATTATAAAGAAAATTCTGAAAAGTATAGGAAACTTTCTAGGTATCGATTCCAAAATTTTATCACATATGAAAGTTATCTATGTTATAATTGAAAACCCAATAAAAGGTTTCAAGTCTCTAAGTTTCTCTGAGTTATTGTGAAATATTTGAAAACAAATTCGTTAAAATTAGTCTTCCTGGACTTATTGCCAAATTTACATATTTTTTGATTTATTTTATTTTTTCATTAGCTTAATTTTGAGAAATTCATAAAATGATCTTAATAAAATACCAATTATATCCAATTTTTTACCAGAATTATGTGTTATTCGTGGTAATTGGAGCATTTTATTTGACTGGAAAAGTATCTACAGATATAAAAAAAACACACACATATATCATTATGAAACAAATACTTTCTTCGCTTAGAATCTAAAATATTTTTATTTCTTTGAAAAATCAATCATGTATTAGTAAAATTAGCAAGATATAATCGTATACTTGTATTAAAAAAAAAAAAAAAAAAAAAAA
Organism: Tetraneura akinire; assembly: GCA_021307375.1. NCBI lineage: Eukaryota > Metazoa > Arthropoda > Insecta > Hemiptera > Aphididae > Tetraneura > Tetraneura akinire. Next base: position 94,047 of record JAIUCT010000024.1, read on the forward strand.
ATATTAATAATAATAATAATAATATAAAATGGAAATATAAAATATATACTTATATTATAAAATGTAATTTATAAAAATTATTTTATACCTACGTATTTCATATAAACTTATTTAGCAGTTTTAAACATATATTTAAGTATCATTACATTACATTTATTCTAATAATTATTATCAATATATTATAAAGTAAAATAATAATATTGTGTGGTATTCAACTTATATATGTTGATTATTAGCAAGTTGACACACACGATTAAATTTATTTAGAACTATGCAAATATTAATTATAAAATTAATCAATTAAAGTTTTTTTTATAAAAATCTATTATAATTATAATTTTGCATAAAAATTAATAAATTTTTTATCGTCTATTTTGTATATTTCAATTAGTAATATTACGTACCTATTTGATAAATGAACATATAGAACATTAAATTATTATCAAATTATAATATATTAATGTATATGGTTTTAGTTAACAACTTACATTAGTTTATTATAACTTTATAACAACAGATAATATATTATTTATTGTACTTATAATATTGTTTTTTAAGCTGTGGTAAATTTAAGAGACAGAGTATGGTCTTAAAAAATTAAGGGCCTATAATTTAATAATGATATTAATGATGTGTGTATACTGCAATATATATGTATTACGGTCAAAGACGTAAAAATTGGAAATGACGTCTTTGGCCGGGTAATATAGTAATTTTCCTAAAAATTGGGAACTATACGGCTCTATAATTCCATGGTTCAAAAATAATTGACCGAAATTACAAATATTTTATCTAACATATGATTAAAGCAAGTATAATAATATTTAATCTTCTCAAGTTGTCATCTATCTATAGTATAATATATACGTTATAAATAATGCCGTTTTAAGTCTGCAGTTGTGTGTGAAATATTGCGACGATTAATACGACACATTTTATATAATATAAAAATTTAATAATTTTATTAGTATGGAAATGGAATACTAGCAAGAAAATTATAATTCAGAAAAGTAAAAAGATGTGCTTACTATTTAACAGCTATATTTTTATAATTTAAATCTAAATATCACAATAATTTCAAAATATAATTCTATAAATTAATTAAATAATATATATATTATAATGTAAATTTGTAGTTATATTATATTTATAACACTATACTTATGTATAATAATAATAATAATAATAATATTAATGTCGTTGATGAAAATTATTTTAGTATAAAATACGGGTTTGAACAATTTCCCAACTTATTTTATAGAATTTGGCCATTGACAACATTTCCCGGTCAATGACGTCATTTCCTAATATTATCAACATTAACCGTAACATATTATACGAACTAGTACATACGTAAAAAAATATAAAAATATAATATACTACACGAATAGTTGTTTATTATTCTTACAAGTAATATCATTCGCTAATATTCTTAACAATTATTATCACAACATATAATAAAATGGACTCTTATTAATGTAATTTTTTTATAGTTTTTATCTTTATTTTTTATACTGTTTATTCAACAATCTGAATTTTGTTCTTTCTTTCTTTTAACTGGCATAATTGATCTCTAGTAGTTTTCGTTACCAAAACTACATTGCTATAATGCCTATTTGAACGTAATTATCTCCAGGTTTAATTAAATATTATATATTTTATTCCAAATAATAAAAAAAAAAAAAAATGTTATTTCTAAAATAAAAAAAAAATAAAAAACAAACGAAATATTTAAAATTATATATCTATGTATAATAATAAAATAAAAAATGTCAATTTGACAAATAAAAAGGTTTTCTTATTCTTTAATATAGTTTAAAGGTTTATTTTTTTTATGTTTATTTATTTGTTACTTTAAAAGATTTTTTCACGAAACCATTGATCAAAATGACCACGTAATGGTTAGGATAAATACACCGTACCAACAAGAGTCATCTCAACTCTTCTTAAAAAATACACCAATGCCCCCAGTCACAGATTTGGCTTTTCACAATAGCACTGTATTGTCGAATTCTGGATTGCCCAATAAACCAACAAAAGATAAAACTCACAATTACACAAACAGGTTTGTACTGATTTTATTTTATTATAATAATCACATAATTTAAATTTCTTCATATTTCTTTATAATATTGATAAGGCATAACTTACCAGAAAGTCCACCAGATTCTGAACCACCTTATTCACCTGCCGATGGTGTTGGTCAATCTCCACGTAAGAAAAATCATTAATTTAATCAAATTATACATTTAGACCAAGGCTATATATCATTACGTTATTTTAAAATGTTTAGATAGAAAAACGCCAAACTTGCAATGTCTTATATCATCGAACAAAGCCCAAATGTCGATGAATCCTATTACGACTGGACTCTTTCAAAAACAACCTGTAGCTCCCAAAATTCCACATCCAATATCTATTCAACCGTTATTGATAAATCAATCTAGTTCATCATCTCACGTCGCACACTTAGGAGGTAGATACTTATGTAAATAATTATACTTAATAATGCTTTACTATAAAAATTAAATATTTTCGTTACAAAAACCATGTTGTAATTTATATACCTAGTGAAAAAATATGCGTATAATTACATTTTTTTTAAAATAATATAGTTTCCGATTTTAATCAAATGGCATCTAACACAAGTGAAATCGAATTACCTGAATCGGAGTATACGGACTTGTTAAACGTAAGTGTTACAGACAAGAAACGAAAAATCTGTGCAGATATTAGCGGGAACAATGGGAACAATATACGTATAAAAAAGGAAACGGGTAAATGTACTTAAAATAATTTTTTTTTTTTTTTTGCTTGAATTCAAAATAAATATAGGTAATAAAAGTTTACATTAAATTTAGAAAATAGCGGGAAAAAAACCACAACTCACGTATCACCGTCGGGAAGATCGGTTTGTAGTGAAGATAGTTATACATACCAAGATAGTTGTGAATCGGGTCTGTACAATGATACAAGCTTTCAATGTATTCGTTTTCAACCATTTCAAGAATCTGCATGGAACACTTTATGTGATCATTCGTTGAAAGAATTGTAAGTTCTTCTCAAGTTTCTTATTTTATTTTAATTTTAACTACCAATTATTTTTTTATATACCAATCATTATATTAAGGTCCATTATTAAACTTAACTATTTTATTACGATATGTAAGTATTATAATTTGTATGAAAATTAATGTTTCACATAATATAATATATACGAGTAAATAATATTATATTAGCTATTATAATCATTTTGATATTTTAAAAATAATTTATACTGTTTATTTAATCATAAAATGATTTTATAAATTATTGTTTTACATTATTTCCAAACATACATTAATGACAAAATTATATTTAATATAATAATATTGATTTGATAAAATCTAATTTATGAAAAAAGTTATGTTTGATATGATTTCAGGCCAGTACCACATTATAGAGTGGATGCAGATAAAGGCTTTAATTTTTCTAATGTTGACGATGCGTTTGTATGTCAAAAGAAAAATCATTTTCAGGTATTTTAGAAGTGTAAAATTTGTAAGTGTTTAATTTTAAAACATATAATATATAATTTATTGATTAGATCACGTGTCATACACAATTACAAGGTGATGCGCAATTTGTTAGGACTGCAGAAGGTATTCATAAGATAGGCAGTTTTCACATACATTTTTATGGTGTTAAGGTTGAATCACCTAGTCAAACTATTAAAGTAGAACAATCTCAAAGTGATCGAAGCAAAAAAGCTTTTCATCCAGTTTTGTAAGTAAATTCTAGGAATGTAACTATTATAAATATACAATACACGTACGAAAATTTAAAATAAAAGTATAATTATGTTTATGTATATTTAGATTATATAATAATAGGTATATTTACTACATATCATATAATTTACTTAGTAGTAATATAAAATCATCTTAAATACATCTAAATATCGTATTTAAGTAATTTTTTATTATTTGTTGTAAACATAAAACATCAAGATCGGGCTAATGTTGACACAAATATATTGTAGTTTATATTTTCTATATATACTGTAATATTTAAAAGGTCCAAAAAATACTAAACAATTATCAGTCTAGTATAATGAGAAAAAAATCAAATCAAATTTTTCGTTTAAAAAGTTATTAAATTATAGTAAAATGTATGAAATAAAATAATTAAATTTAAACCAATATTATTAAACTAAGATGAATATTAATTAATTAATTAATAGACTAGACTTACGTGATGAACAAGTGTCTAAAGTCACAGTTGGAAGATTGCACTTCAGCGAAACAACGTGTAATAATATGAGAAAAAAAGGAAAACCTAATCCAGATCAACGGTATTTTTTCCTGGTAGTCGGTTTGCACGCCCACTGCATCAATGACCACGACTATCCAATTGTCTCATACGCGTCTGAAAGGATAATTGTCAGGGTAATCCAAGTAATTATGATAAATTAATATTTTTAAATGACGTTTACAGTGGTGTATTTATGAAGGGCTATTTTTTTAATGTTCATATTCCTTTTATTTTTATTGTTAGTTCAAATTGAAAAGTTATAAATATTACTTATAGGTTATTTTACATTATTAATATGTTTTAGCATTTTTTTTTTATACGATAGATTTGGTTGTGTGAGAATATTTTGCATAATTTTTCATTAGGATGTTATTAGTAAATACCTACGTATTATAATATTATGTAAGGTAAATAATAATTTGATACGATTTTAAGATTTTGGGTTATATTTTTAAATTTTTGATTATGTTTAAAAGTAACAACCTAACATATAATAATTTATAATTTATGTTTATTAAATATCAAAGAAAAATATTATTTTGAGGCGATTTGCAGAATGTAAATATTTGTACTCATAATATATAATTTCCTAAATATGTTTTTGAAGCATTTTAAAATGTTAGAAACAAACAATTTTGATTTATAAGAATAAAATTATGTTTTTTTTTCATACAAGTTTCTTAATTGTATACAACATCAAATAAAATAAATCTAAATAATCGTATTTTAGATTTCATGCTTAGTTGGTAGTAAGAAGTATTAAGTTATAGCTTTTATATAAATATAATATCACAGATTATCATTACTATAGATATAGAATAATAAAATATTTTTTTATGAATCACATTGGAGAAATTAGGAAAGAGGTTTTTCGAGCCATAACCCAAGTTAAAACAATACTATTAAAAAATATAAACTTTATTTTAATTTGCAATTTTAGATTCTGACGAAGCAGAGAATATTTTGGTTTTATAATTATGTGCGCTTTTTTTATCTGAATATTTTTTCGACCCGAAATAATGCTTTAATTTTTACGAAAAGCATATGTCTCCGGTAGGAAAGTGCATGTAGTTGGTTAGTTGGTACTTTATTTAAGTTATTTTTTGAATTTCTTAAAATTAAACTTATCCCGTGGGAAAACTACCAAAAAATGACGAAAATACGGCATTTTTCACGGAAACTGCTTATTTCTAAAATCGTTGCATTCAAATTAAAATGCAGCACTAACCACTCTACACCTGTATCCCATTCACAGCAGTATCAGCTCGTCTTTTTTAAAAAATTTATAAATAATTCAGTGAATTTAATTTAATTAGAATAAAAAATAATTAATATCATTATTCATTCTACTCACGTAAAGAAAGTGTAAATATGCCACTGATTCGTTACAAACCCTATGTATTACGGCCGACGTCGGCAACATTGGCGTTTTTGTGTTGTCATTTTATCGTATTGAAGGCCTCAAATCCAGGACAATTCGAAAGCGACGCGGAACTGTGTTGGCAACGTGGTACCACACCGGAGTCGATAGTTCACACTGGCAAGGTGGGCATCAATACGGATCGACCGGATGAGGCGATGGTTGTACATGGTAACGTTAAACTAACCGGACACATCATCCAACCGTCGGATGTTCGGATCAAACAATACATAAAAAAAGTGAGGAGAGAAAATATTATTTGTTCTTATTAATATATTATCATGGTTCAAAATTTTCCTTCTTCACGTTGTCAAATGAGATATAAAATTTATTAGATACTATGCAAGATGCAACTAATATTTATGGTCTATTTCTCAATAGATGATGCCACAATGTCATTGATAATGAGATCACTTTGTGATTAGTCACCCTGTGTTTTCGCGTGTTTGAATCAACAAAAGTAATTTTCAAAATAGGTAGTATCAATCAGTATTCATTAAATTATATTAGTTTAACATGGAAAAAAGAGCATAATATTGTATAGTTTTTTAAAATAATAATTTAGATGTTATGATAAATAATTAATTTTCAAATTAAATTATAATACATTAGTAGGTACTCAAACTGGCAAAACTGATGACTAAATGCATTCAAATTTTAAATGAATTAAAAATTAAATATCTTTTAAACTCGCAATTCAGAAGAAATTATATATATTCGGTTCCATATAAAATACGATCTCATAAAATTATCTTGAAATAATTTAATATCTATTTTATTGCTATTAATAACCTAATAGCTAAAGATGTATTGTATTTCAGATGATATATATATGTTACCTTGTTACCTCTTATTTTTACGGAATAAATAATACATATTCATTATTTATGGTGTTTATAATTTTATATTTATTATTTGGAAATACTATTAAAAAAAAAAAAAATGCATTTTATTAATATTTTAAATATTATAGGTAGGTATATTATATAGTATATGTATTATTTTAATATTTTCAATGTTATAATGCATCTTATTTTTTTAAATAGTGTGATACGGGTCAACAATTGCGGAATGTGGAAAAAATTAACGTGGTCCATTTTAGTTATAAACCAGAATTTTCTTCGTTGTTTGGATTGTCATTGAAGGAAGAAGATACAGGTATTATTGCCCAGGAAGTTCAAGCCATTTTACCGGAAGCAGTTACAAACGCAGGTGGCATAGTATTACCCAACGGAAATGTATACGACGACTTTTTGGTCGTTAATAAAGTGAGTTCGTCCGATTTTGTTTCCTTATTTTGTTCTTTTCTGTTGAACATAAATATTGATTAGCATATTTATTACTAAGTACAAATTTATGTGCATTTACGTATTTACTATTTATCTATATTTTATTCGATTATATTTTATAAAAGTACCTACAATATTTTTTGAAATCACTCCTAGTACAATACAAAAATCCGTATACATTTATAATTGAGGATACAATGAATATTTTTTTAACTGGATTTAGTGGTATAAATCGTATTCTTAATGTTTAAACTAAAAATGTTGGAACATTCTAATATTGCATGATAAAAAGTGATTTTAGTAATAAATTTTAATACATTAAAAAGAAAATTTGTCGGGTTCAATGATTACAAATGTACACAGAAACTATTATTCCACAATTATAAAGACAATATATTTATTTTTAAATTAATTTTTTTTACAATTCAAAATATAAGTTCAGAATTAAGGATTTTAAAAAATAAAACTACATTTTTGGTTTTATATAAATATATATATATATATATATATTGTATGTTTGGGAATTTATGTTCATTACTATTTTAGTGCATATTAATCTAAATTCTATATTTAACTATAGTATTGTATACTACTATAATAGTCCATATTATTATATAGGATCGAATTTTTATGGAAAATATTGGCGCTGTAAAGGAATTGAGCAAGATTACCAGTAATTTAGAAGCCAGAATTACCGAGCTAGAACAAACTAATGAACGTTATTCGCTATTAAAAAAAAATAATTCTAGTTTTGCTCTTTCGGATTTATCTTGTAAGTATACCACGATTTCATTTCATTTGATAGTTATTAGAGTAGTAATAGAGTGACAATGTCCGAAAAAGTTGACTTGAAATTGTTTATTAATATCTAGATATTATTTTTTTATTCTAGCATTTTCTGTGTTTATTATAATTTTTCTGTTCGGGGACTAGTAATTTATTAAATAATAATGTTATAATAAAAATGTTAAGTACCTACCTAATATAATTTTTCTTTATGGTATTTATAAATAAACAATTAACATAATAAACATTTTTATTATAAAATATATATCATTTAAGGTATTTTTTATTAACATTTTGATTAATAGAACCTAAGTTTTATTTATTATTGAATTAATGCATATTGTTGTATTAGATTTTAAACAAAGCGAAAAATGTGATTATTCTATAATGATGTAGGTACTATACTACACTATACTATACTATACTATATACTAACAAAGTTTTAATTATTAATTTATTATTAATAGGTTAGGTTAGAAAAGATTATATATTTATATCTAACTGATTTTTCTCAGATTCGTCTTTTCAAATGCAACGATTTATCATTAGATTACATAATATTACAACCTGTTTACTGTCTACCCTTTGTCATTATTCTTTCCATAATATTCATATTTTTTTTCAATATTAATATTAAAATTAAAATATAATATCCATTGAATTATGGCCATTTTTATTAAAAATATTTTATTTATTGTCATATGTTACATTATGAAAATTACATTTCTATTATACAAACAATAGTTAATACATTTGCTCTTATATAAGTGTTTTTATTTGTTTATATTTAAGTAACGACCAATTCAAACAAATGCAATAATGAAACTAAAGTTGAAAAATGCAAAATATTGAAATCAAAGAATGTGAGTAATGTCTGCTGTGAAAACTTTATTAAAATTTCCATAATCACCTTAACTGTCGTTATTACTACTTGGTAAGTAGATATCTGGGTTGTCTATTATACATGATTATAAGGGGAATTAATATAGAGTAATTACATTTTTTACAAACCAAAATATAAAAAAAAAATTTTATTTTAGTTTAGTTTTTATAACCGGATTGTATTTTATGGAGGAGCATAAATATAGAAAACAAGTTTTAAGTGTGAACGACGAAGAAATGTAAGTACCTACTTGTCTATTATTAATTAAAAAATACTTATTTGTACCTAATAAATAAATATTATATAATATATTTTAATTAGTCCATGATAAATTTTTTGAAAACTGAATTACCTATTACAATATTATTATTGTTAGATCAACGAAAATAAATACAATTCAAATACGTAATGAAATTTACCCAAAATCAATTCCATTGCAAATTGATGAGTCATTGATCAAGGATAGACGCTTAAGTTGTATGTGGCTTAAGCGATTAGGTACAACCAACAGTGGGATCTGTGAAGTAATATAATAATTTATTTATATTATTTGTAACTTACTTATTGTAACTCGTATTTATATTTCGATAGTTATACAATAATTAAAAAATAATTTTTGTGATTATAGTTTAACAAAATTAAAATGAAGATGAACAAAGTTGTCGAAAAGAAGAATAAAGATTATGAAAAAATACATTTTGTTAGTTTTATTATTAAAATTAATCGACTTTCTGGTATGTATTAATGTAAATTTAATTTAGTTTTTTTTTTTTTTTGCATGACTAATACAATAAATATTTTATTTCATTTAATCAGTGACATACTCGTACGGTACAATTCTAAAATTGATGAAATTAATACTTTAGTCTTTTGGAGTATATAAATTATGTGTAATTATAAACTTAAACTAGTAACTTGTACAGACATCAAACATTTTAAATAATATTTTATAATCTGTACATAATTATAACTTAATATTAGACTATAAATAATAAAGACATTTATTTTTTAATTAGTATTTTATGAAGAAAGAAATGTGATTCTTAAAGTTATACATAATAACGATTAAAAAATATATTTAATAAAATACGACGGTAGATATTTTTCTATTAGTTATATAATTATTTAATATTTATATATTACTCTTTTTTAAGTTTATATATTTACTCTTTATTTATTTTATTTTATTTATACTTTTTTTAATAAATGTAAGGGGAAAATCTAAGAATCAAGCAGATACAAAAATATTTATTATATAATTTTAACACTATTAAAAATTTTTTATTTAAATAATATTATGGTTAGACACTTAAACTCTAGTTATAGTCACTATTTTTGAAATTGTATTCAATTCAAACAATAATTTTTGCTTAGATATTACGTACAAGGATATGACTATCGGTGTGTATGGGAGTTACAGCAACTTTACGACAGAAACAAACGTGACTGACGATTGTGGTCGATTAGAACTTTTACAACAATGTAACGACAAGTCAATGTTTGTATATGGTTTTCAACTTCCTGTTACCGAGCCAAATTTGACCAACTATTTTATCAGTGTGTCTTATCGGTAACTAAAATCACAATGTTTTATTTAACGTACCTATGTAAAATAATTTATGATACAAACTCATGAATATAAAAACATATCGATAAACTATTAATATTTGTTTGAAAAGGTTAATGCAATCTTTTACCTATATAACAAATATTTTACAAATATAATATTGATTAAAATTTCAAATATAATAATAATAATAATATGAATTGTATTTTATTGTTTAATATAAATACATAATAAATAATTGGATATATAAAAGAAAATTAAATTTATTTTAAACGAATAAAAGTTTACTTATTATAATGAGGTGTGAAATATATACCTGTAATAGTAAAATAAGAATCGTAGAGAAAGTTTTGAAAACGAGGGTAGATAATTTAAAATATTGGTTTTCCTATCCCAAAATTAAAATGGAGAATTACTTTTTAAACTTTATTTACTTTCAAGTTTCAATCAATTTATATACATTTTTCGTAATCGTTAAATTCTTATGAAATGAAAAAAAAATATATTATTTAGAAGTTCATAATTTCAGTTTTCAAATACATATATTTATAAATGTTTATTTTAGTATAAGTAAAGGAACATTGAAGGAGGGCTGTTTGACCAGTATGTCCATGTTGATGACTTGTCCATCGATCCCCAACATCAATCCTCGAACTGTGAACAAAACACGGTGGAATCCGTTTGGCAAATCAAATGACAAGTACTCAGTTTCGGAAAACTCGGAGTCAGTTACAGTGACTGTTCGATATAAACCGTGGTCTTACGATCGGCTAAAGGTTTATACATTTATAATTACATAAATTAATATACATTGTACACTCCAAACTCTTACGTAGTACAAACCAAAAATATCTTATATTAAAAAATTATAAAAATTTGTCGATTAATTTTTTTCGTATTCAATCCCACCAACGACGGTTTCTATACCGAAATCGAATATTATTCTACCACTATGCGTTTAAATTTTATACATGTTTCATATGTTATAGTTTTATATACTTATTAATTTGTAGTGTTTAATTATGTTTTATATTTGTATTTTACACAGGCAATGTGCAGTCCGTCAGATGTAAAACGGACTGTGGCGATCGTCGAGTATAACGTCTTTCTTCACAAGAATTGCAGTGACGGTTTTTTATAAAATAATATGGAATGCCAATATTGTAATTAAATATATATTATAATAATATAATATTATTTATAAATTACTTATGTAAACAAGATTGGGGAGAGTTATAGAAAATATTGTTTTTGGATTGTCCGTCACTCATCGCCCGGTGAATATTATAAAAATTGGATATACAATATTTTTTTGTTCTTGAAACGATTCATTTCGGGCTCGTTTTTCTTTTTAATATTATTTTATATCCATTATGTATCTATTTATTTATTTATTTATTTTAGTTGTAATCTATGCCAAAGTCTAGTGAAAATTTGTTTCTGCTTTTATTGTAAGATAGTCAGGTAGATAACGCGTGCGTTGTTTGTAAACTATAAAACTATATCGTTTGAGACGGTATTACCTATTATTAAATTATTATATTATTTAGGTTAATTATTATGATAATGTAATAATATTAAATTATTAGCACGTTAATTATTACCGTATTTAAAGTAGGATAATTATAATATTATATAAAATATCGTTTTTTCACTTGGTTTTTATAGACAGTATATAGATACCTCCTCATAGTATTTTATTTTAATTGATGATCGTCATCCATTAGGCCACACTTAATATTTTATAACATATATAGTTACTATAAAATAAATCTAAATAACATAATACGCTATTTATTTTATAATATTTTATCCTAAATTAATTTTATTTGCCTATATATTATGTTATAATTTAGAGAAAAAAAAGGATAGCTATATAATTATTAAAGTTATTTTTAATAACAAGTAGGTAAATACACGTTAATTGTGTTTTACTTAGACAAAACCTAAAACTATTTTTAAACTTTGTATCATCATTTATTTATACTTCGTGATGATATTTCTTAGGAATATTAATACATAGGTACATAGTAATTACGAATTATAAAAAAATACGTACCTAGTAGGATTTCAATTTATTTTGTACAAAATGTTGTTTCGAATAAAATTTTAAACATAATATTATTATGTCGTATGAGAGTATAATTCCATACGTTGTTTTAATTAATTTTATTAAATATATATTATATATTTTTATTATTTTTATCTTTGTTATTTTCACCAATATAAACTAAAAAATTTTATTTAAGAATATAATATTTTAGTTTGAAAGTACAAAATGATATTTTTACGTTCGTTTATTTATTATTTATTATCAATATTATTGTATTATTATTTTTGATCTGAGCCAATTTAAAAATAACTAAATAATGTTTGTTATTTAGAAAAAGACAAAATTAATATAAATTGATTTAAACGCGTATAAAACAATAAGAAAAAAAACCTAGATTTTAATATTATTGAATAAAGTACCTAATAAAATAAAATATTATTTTTTTTCTTAATGTTTAATAACGATCATTAATTCGTGTCTAGTTTTCGCAGTATTTTAATAATGTCGTATATTATTACCCCAGGAAGTACATTTTTTTAGTATATTATTACCGTAGGTACACGTACAATTTTCTTAGGTTATTTTTACCCCCAAGTAAGTTTGTATTTGTAGGGAATAAAAACCTATAGGCCTATAATACCCCCTCAGTTGAAACGTTCTAATTGAGGGTAAAATGTATTTAAGTGTACATTACAACAGTAGGTAGCTGTGTAGCTGTGTTTTATTACCATAATAATAATATAATGGTAGTTAAAAAGATGTAGAGATTTAAAATTGTTGTATTGCGTATTCACGTATAAATAATATTGTCATAAATAATAAAAAATTTTGGAACATCATTTTGAAAAATTTAAAATTAAATATAGATCAGTTATAAACAAATTAAGTGTTTTTATATTAAATTTTTAGTCTAAAGTTCTTTAAATGTAGGTAATACAGTAGTTTAACCTTTAACGTCATATATGGACATTTTTCTAGCTGTGACGAAATAAAACTTATTGTCATAACGATTGATATAATGATATTATGATATTTAAGACATTTCAGTAATTTATGATAAGTTATTAGTGAACGTTAAGAAATTAAACAATGTATTTAGTAATTATTTATAAGGAATAAGGATTAAGGATTATTTTTATTTATGTAGGTATGTTACAATAATTATTATGTTATATCAGATGAACATACATTATTATTTTAGTGGCATAGTGCAATTGGTTGTCGATAGATTCCTGTAAGATGACAGATATAATTAAATATAATTATATTATTTCATACAAAATTCTATTGAAAATTATTATATTATTAACTCAAAATCATTGTAAATAAGTATAATTAAATAAAAATTTACTATTTAAGAATAATAATAGTTATTTTATTTTTATTTTTTTATTAACACGCAGCTGTTAAACGTTCAGATTATATTAGACTGTATAATTTGTATAAACATCGTACCCATATTTGAAAAATGTTAAAAATATATGCACGTGTCATGTATAAAAATTTATTTAACGATAATTCAATAAATAACATTATTAAAATAAAATTCCCGCCTGCGGTCAATAATTTTATGGCTTTTATTGTTCCTCTGGAACAATAATTTACGAACACGTGCGCGGATTTTTTCTTTAATACTCGTATAAAACAATATTTCATAAGTTAATTAATTGTAAAATATGAACAGAAATTTCGTTCATCGTGTGACGTCAACTGGTAAACTATGGTCGTTTGATTATGATTATTACGTATATAAAATAAAAAGTTTTAATAAAATAAAAGTTTTGATATTACGAATAATATAATAATTTTTCTGTCTTTTTTGCATAATTCAATAAACAAAAATATAAATAGTCTTATAAAATTCAATTCCCTAAATTATACCGTAATTTTTTTTCGATCTAGTTACGAGACAAAAATTTGAACAATAGTTAAGGTAAAAAAAAAAAAAAAAAAACCATAAAGTCATAAAATTCAATTTATTCTAAGGTGCAAATAATAATTCGGTAAACAGAATAAAAGTTCTGTGGTCTCGCCGATATAGGTAAGTGTCATTGGTCCATTTCATGATATTCTAATTAATTATCTAATATCTATACAATTCGAACAAGAAATACATTTAGCAATTTAGCATAATAAAATCCATCAGTTCGTCTTCAAAAACGCTTTGTGGATCGGACTCGAAAAATGTAATGACCCAACAACATTAACTCTTATAGTGTTATTTCTTATTTGTATTCCCGACGGTCAATATAAACTTACACAAACTCCTCAAGAGAACTTATTTCGTAAATTGTTGACGGTGTGTCGGTATTGTAAGATCCAAACAACAACAATTTCATGTAAGTATTATATTTTTTATTTATTCTAAAAATCTTTCGCGGGCTCGCCTTTCGATAACGACATCCTATCACCACGTTGAATTAAGGTAGTATGGTTATGTATTTTTTACATCTTGTCATTTGTGTCAAAAAATAATTTTTGATTCGTGAAGTCACCAATAACACGCTTTGCTTTACTATTGTGACAATTTATTTAAAAAAAGTATATATTTTTATTATAATTTAACCTCAAATTTAACCTTTTTACAAATCATAAGGTTTAAATTAAACCAATGTAATAAAAATAAATAAATTAATAATAAGTTAATAAAAATAAATTTGTAACCAATAAATTAAACCTACATTGGCTACATTACATAATACATATATATAGCTAGGATAAGAAATAATAATTATGTTATTAAAGTTTTTTTTTTTTTTTTTAGTAAGAATTAAGTACACCTAATTATTAAATAATTAAATCATCATAATTCATTAATTCACAAAATATAAATTGTTTTAAAATTAATACATTTATTCTCATATTTATTCATATATTTCGGCACTTTACGAATTTACTTTTAACATCTGAAGGAAAGATAGTAACACGCCCACATAACCCATATTTTAATTTATTTCATTTCATTATTTTTTGTGTTACAATTTCCTATGGTCATATTATAAAATAATAAATCTAGACGGGTATATAACATTCTAGACCTGTTCCATATTTATGTGTTATTCCTGTTGAACATTTTTAAAGGGTTTGTTTTGATTGTTTCTTAATAGTATTATTTTATTATCAAGCGCTACTTTTACATCCTATATTAAATATTTATATAATTATATTGTAGTAATTCAAAAAAGGAATTACCTATTTTGCACTAAAGAAATTAAAACTGAATGTTTACCACGGTTGCAATTTAATTTAATGTGTGAGCACATCGTTGGTGTTTTGGTAAAACATATAAATTATCATTTAAATTATATTCATTAAAATTTTCATCCAAAATATTAAATAAGTGTAATCTATCTCTATCAGCGAAGTTAATTGAATATAAGTCATCATCATCATCATCATCATCATCATCATAATTATCATCTTCTTCATCAACTAATAAACATTATTCAGTATTTTAATCTGCATTATAATTGTATAATATTGTATAATTTTCATTATCAATGCTAAATAGTCTAAAAAACATATTCCTAATTTATTTTTGTAAAGCTGTTATTAATATATAAATAATTAATATTCTTAAAATAAATAATTGAGTTACGTACCTAAAATATAATATTAAAGTAGGTCTACTAATAAGATTTTTAGTTGGAAATCCTCATTTAATAATTTCTTTCAAATCATTATTAACAACAATTGAAAATGGCACCGAAGAACCGAATATAAATTTAACGATCATATTGTTTAAATCATTTATTTATCAATTAATAATTTTAAATTATTAAATAAAATAATTAACTAATATTAAAAAAAGCATATATTATATTATATGTTATGGGTAATGTTTGTTACACGTTAAAAATGTTAAAATTTTTTATGTGATCAACCCGTCACACAAACGTGTAAAAATTGAAGTTTATGTTCATTATAATAATATTACCTATTTGATTATATGTAAATACGATAATACGAATAATAATTAGAAAACCATAATTACTCGTATTTTAATAACGCGTGTTAACCGTATCGTGTCGCACGTTCTCTAAATTTACGTATTTTATTACCTATCATAATATTATATTTTGTATTTATATTTATAAAATATCACACCGTGGACTTGCCAATTTTTACTAAATTTTTAATAAATTGCCATACGATAAGTTTACGATATTTCCAGTATGAAACGCTATTAGGGCTAGGAAATTTTTAGAATGAATTAAAACGCGTTTCGTATAAATTATATTATTTTGTTGAGATTATACCGAATTGATCGAAAAATATTATGCTTTTACTTTTTATTAGTATAATATGACGTGTATTGTGTTTCATCGAAGTATCATTTATCTGCAGCGGTACGGTCAACACTGGAGAAAAGTTTAATCATTTCGTGACATAAAAGTAAATTAATTTAATGAAACTTTCGTTTTTCGAATGCAATGGTTTATCATTGCATATTCAAATTCTAATTAAAATTAAACACTATGATTTGCACGCCTGTATTCCATGAGGCAGGAGTACCTATCAGCTCGTCATTTTAATAATTCGTCTTATACTCCAAAAACTACATTCACACATCATTGGGACCGATTGAAATTGTAATTTGAATGGAGTAGGTAGGTAGATACATCATTAGAATTTTTAAATCAAATATTGGTGTTTGAATTTTTAACTATTCAAATTTGGAGTCTATAATTCGTCTAGAATTTATACACGTCATACTTTTTGTGTCTATTCCCTTTTTGGCCTTTTTTGTAACGAAATAGGTGGGGTACGCTAGAGTAAATAAATAAAATAACATTCATAAATCGTTCACAAAAATAAATTTCATTCATATTTTTCATATTTTTATTATTTTCACTTCAATATAATTATTGCCAGTTTTTTATTTTTTTTTATTATACTATCCATCCTTGCTATTGGCGTAGACATACAATACTTTAGAACTAAACGTCGTTACAATATTTTCCAACTACCATCTGTCCGTATTTAAAACATCGTTTGATACCCGTTATCACACACGATATTTATGATGAACCCTTTGTTTTTGCATTAAAATTATTTTTTACATTACGCGTTCATTCGTGATGTTATGTTCGTTGAATTTTGTAAAATTTTCAACAAAACGCCAAGTGTAAATAGAAATAGTATATTACTACCATACAATAACGTTTACACGGGACAACGTCAAATTTTAAAAAACATGCCGTTGTGCTAAATAGAATTATTGTCAACAGACTCAAATAGAAAGGTTAGTACTAATTATAATAATTATTTACACGTTTTATATCTAAACAGTTCTAAGAAACTTATATATTTTTTTAGTTTATGCAAATGGTAAACGTTTCAAATCTACTGAATCTAAAACGGTAACTGTCGATCGTATCCGATTCTTACAGTATACTATCAAAATCATTAATTTACCAACGATACAATAAATCAGGTATGAAATACTAAAATGCTAAAGTGTTACAGTGCATAATTCTCTTTTCTGTTTATAGTATAAAAAAAGTCTACATCATTTTGATATATTGTGAAGAAAGCAATGTTGTTTTACAATATAAAGGTAAACTTGGATTATAATTTATAATGTACTAACATAATATGTATGTAACTATTACATTTAAAATTTATATAGTTATTTAATTTAAATTTTTTTTTTTTTTTTTTAGTTTTTTAATCTATCACATGTGTTTGGCAATGTTATTATTGGTGTGTAGAACCATAACATACACTAATTTTGAAATCTCATATATTCGTATGACACAATGAAATAATGAAAACTGAGAAACTAAAAGATCAACGGAGAACTATATCTCGTAAGATATATTTATGTTAAACTTACTGAAAAACATTTAGTCTATGGACTATTCGTGTAAAATTATGGTATTAGTAGAGATGGGAATTTTACTGTAAAAAATTTTTTGGTAAATTTACTAGTAAATTTTTTTTTACAAACTTATTACGAACTCAATAACATGTTTTAGTTATGACACAGCTTACTTATACTACCATACTTGTCTACACTTAACCTTAAGTATTATATTTAAATATGTATAAGTATGAATAGTGTGATCAATAAATTATGCAATATTAAAATCAATTGAATTGAGGAAAAATAACAAAAATAAACTTATTTTAAATATATTTATGCTTCTTTTTATTGGTTAGGTATTACTTTACAGATACTGAGATATCTAAGTTAAATTAAATGTAAATTAAATTATTAGATTTATAAATCTATTTAAAAGTGTGATTCATAAAATTCGTCGTCACTTAAAATATTATGTCAATCCGATAAGTTATCAGACTCAACTAGATCTTCTGTGTCATAACTTTCATCTTCTGTGTCTTCACTATCATATTTGTTTACAATATCATCAACATTTTCCACATATTTATTTATATTAATATGTATAATTCATACATATCAATGTGCACATAAAAACATTTGAAATAAGTGGTCACTCGGTTTTTGAACGGTAAAAAATATTTAACGGGTAAAAAAAAATATTGATAAAATTTACTGGGTAAATTTACCAAGCTCCCATCTCTAGGTATTAGGTATAAATAATTTTTTGAAGTTTTATATTATGAAGAAATTATGTATTAAAATGTAAATAATAATATTTAAATTTTTTTTTAGTGTGCAGCTTTATACCACTGAGTGCTCGAGTACATTGTTGGACCACAATTGCAAAAACAGTAATTTGAATCCGTGTATAGAGTAAATCGCATATACCGACTGGAAGGAATCTAATTAGCTAAATAAATAAAGCAGGACCTTGATGTCAATAAGCTACCCGTGGAAAATTTCCCATACTATTAGGTATGAATAATTATTTAACATTTAACGTATTAAAAAGTAACTAATAATAATTTATTTGTATACAGCTTCCAGCTATAAAATCACTACCGAGTGCTCCAGTTCATCGCTAATGCACAACTGTAGAAGGGGCAATTTGAATTTCATTTATTTATTACTTATGTGTTTTACCGAATAATATAGTTACCACTATATATAATATATTGTAATTATTGCAGTTTTACATTTTTTTTTTTTTTTTTTTTTTTTTGTGTTTTGTACCATTACAGTGTACATTCAAACAATTAATTTAAAATATAATCACCACCATAATATGTGACTTAAATGTTTTTCAAAGACCGTTGGCCGGATTTTGTCCCTTTTCATTGTCCGATAGGTTATTCATGAAGAATTATAGATTGTCAAAAGAACTAACACGGCATTTGATTAATCTATTAACACCTTATATGAATGTCAAAACTCGCTTGTCTTCTATTGACGCAGACACAAAAGTAGAAATTCAAATTATATTACATACCTACTAATTAATACTTAATTATATCGAGTAAATAGCATTTCTTTATTTTTATGGTTATTTTAGGTTTTAGTAGCGTTAAATTTTTTTGCAACTGGGTCATACAAAATGTCTGTCGGCAATAGTAGATTTTCTAATGTTTCACAGGCTTCAGTATGTCGTTGCGTTAAGGAAGTAGTTGCTGCATTAAATCGCCCAGAAATTTTTAACGTTTGTGTAAAATTTCCTAGTAATATTCAAGAGCTTGATGAAGTTCGTCAAGAGTAATAAATGTTAAATATCCTAATCCTATACTATCCTAGCCCTATTTATAAGTATAAATATAAAATATGACTAGCCCAGTTTAGAATTAATTTTGTTTAAACTGTTAAAAGGTTTTATAGGAAAACTGGATTTCCTGGAGTTATAGGATGTTTAGATTGTACACATGTAGATGTAGCCATTGTACCTCCTTCAAAAAATTTGAATCTTATTGAAAATCAATACCCCGAATATATATATGTCAACGGTAAGAATTACCATTCAATTAATGTTCAACTAGTAAGTAATAATTGCCTTCATTATACACTTATAAAAATGAAATAAAAAAAGTTGCAATTTATAGTAGATACCTACTTATACTATTATATTATGATTCCTAAATATAATATTGTTGCTTCATATTTAATACTAGATATGTGATGTAAATCTAAAAGTGCTAAATGTCAATTCATTATTTCCTGGAAGCACTCATGATGTCCATATATGGAATAATAGTAATGTTTCAGAAATGCTTGAGGAATTGCATAATCATAATTTTAATGATTACTTTTTATTGGGTAAATATAATTTGAAAATAACACTTTCCATAACAGTTTGAGTAATAAGTAGTACCTATATTGTAAAATTATCATTAATAAAGTATCTACCTAGTTATTACATTTAAACACGGTGATAATCTATTGTACTTTTAACCATTTAATACTCTTATAACTAAATATTAAAATACCTATATATTTAAAGTTATTTACTAATATTACTAAAATATTTTGGTAGGAGATTCAGGTTATCCTCTACGTCCATGGTTGCTAACTCCAATTACTCAACCAATAACAGCAGCTGAAATAAATTACAACCAAAATCAAATGTCTGTAAGGAGTATAATAGAGAGATGTAACGGAGTCTTGAAAATGCGGTTTAGGTAGCTCAATATTTTCCTAAATTTAATGTTTAATCTTTAATTAATAGTTAATACATTACTTAATACTTTAACATTATATTTAGATGTCTTTTAGAAGATAGAGTACTTAATTATAAACCAGAAAAAGCTTCTGCTATTATAAATGCATGTGTTGTTCTACACGACATGTGTATAGAATATAACATTCCTGAAGTGAATGAAACAGATAACATTGATATTGACATGGGAATGTATCGCGATCAATAATCACTTAATGCACATGGATTTGATAATCGTAATAGAAATTTGATGTTAGGAAGAAAACAACGTGATCGTATTGTACAATACTTAGAAAATAGAAATATAATACATACCTGACACACTGAAATTGTTTTTAATTTAATTTTAATATATATTTTTGAGTTTACAATTAAAAATAAAGTCTTTTTTTATATTTATATCACATTTTTTAATCTTTACTTAACAATTAAATCTTATTTAAAAACTAAATCACATATAATTTATTCACTAGATATGTAAACAAAATTTTTTTATTAATATAAGTAAAAAAAAATGCTGTCTTATAGTTGATCAGTCTGAATTTACTAAATGAAATATTAATTTATTAATATTTTTAAAAGTTTCACTTTGTTCCTCCATAATCTTAAGTTTTTTTGAATAGTATGCTTCTTTTAGTGCAAGTTTTTTTTCTGCTAAATTGCCATGTCTTATTGTAGCTAAATTGGTGTCAGCAAACCCTGAAGATTTTTCCTTTTGTTCTAAGGGTTATATACATAATTGTTACATAAATTGTTACTTAATAAATAATAACTAGGTAATTAAAAATTCTTACTAGGATTAAGAGATACACTTTCTTTTAATGGCTGATAAGAAGTAGAAACCCTAGGTTCATCATCAAATCTAAAAATTTCAATGGAAGCTGAAAAAAATATGTAGGTAAATCATAGTTCATATAATATAATTGCGACTTATTATAGTCAATTATCAAATAAAATGTTTTTTTAAGTTATACTTTTATCATTAACAGTGGCTTTATTTAGTGGTGGATATGAAGTAGAAGTAGCCATTGTAACAATTGACTCTTGACTTTGCTTATGGCCACTTACAGCAATAGAACTTATCTGCCAAACAGCATCCGTTTGAATTTCAGTCAACTTAATATTAGAAGGTGGTCCCCCACCAGTTCCATGACTATGGCGCTTTATTAAAGCAGCCTTGTTTTTGGCTTTTGCTTTTGCTTTAAGATCATGCCAAACCTATATATAATAATTACTAAAATTAATATACAATATCTATTTGTAAATAGTTAATTTTTATACTATATGTTAAAGTTAAATAGAGATGAAAACAAATTCTGTTATTAAATACAATTTTGTAATATATATTAAATTAAAAAGAAATTACTTTTTTCCATTTTTTCCATGACTTATCAGCACCGGGCATTGAATTTAACTTAAAAACAATAGCCTCCCACTTTTCTCTAGCAATTTTTTGAGTAAAGCTTGCTGTAAATTTTCCAGCCATTAGTCGAGGGTCAAGTGCTAATAGCTCAACCAACATTATCATTTGGTTTTTGGTGGAACGGCTCTTCACACTCTTAATTGAGTCACTTTCATTACTCATTGTGATTTAAACAAACAACAAATTAAACAACAAAAACGTCACGAATTGTGACACAAACACAGACTAGAAATTAAAATAGTGGATACTCAATACTCGTGTTACTGTTATCAAATCAACATACGCGAATGGTAGCCCGCGCTTTATCGTTTATCAGTAATAATTAATATATTTTGTGGTTAGGTTAGCTATATCTATTTTATATGAAAATTCATATAATGTGGTTGCTTGTGTATCTGATTATGGTGGTGGTAATATAGGGTTATGGAAGAAGTTGAGTATAACTATTGACAAAACATATTTTCTACATCCTACCACTAAGGAAAACATTTATTTTTTAGCAGATGCCCCACATCTTCTTAAACTCATTCGAAATTGGCTTTTAGACACAGGATATATTCTTTCAGATGGTTCTAGGATAAATTCATCACCGTTAATAGAGTTACTAAAAGTAACAAAGACAGAAATTTCAACTTGTCATAAGTTATCACAAAAACATTTAGAATGTGTAAAGGCCGAGAGACAAAATGTAGGATTAGCCGCACAATTACTCTCCCATAGTGTTGCTACAGCTTTAATACATTATAAACCAGGATTGCACAAGGAATTATCTGAAAATACTGGTCAGTTTATTGAAGTTGTGAGTAATTGGTTTGATGTAATGAATTCTTATACACCATCGGAAACGTTGTGCACCAAAAAGCCTTATGGCTTAAATTCAAAAGACCAGAATAATTGTTTGGACAAAATGTATAAGCTGATATATTCAATGAGATGTGAAAACAAAAATACTCTACAAACATTTCAAAAAGGAATTTTAATTTCTATAAAATCTACTCAATTACTTTTTGAAGAATTAAAAGAAAAATATAATATATCTTATATACTCACTCACAAACTTAATCAAGTTAGCCTTGAAAGTTGTTTTTCTATGATTAGAAGTCGAGGAGGACTTAATGACCACCCTACTCCCCTAAATGCAATGTATAGGATCAGAATAATTGTGCTTGGTAAAAATCCAGGGGTAGTACAAGACAAACTTAATATTGTAACCAGGGGCGGACTGGCTAAGGCGGCGGGTGGGCAATCCCCGCCTGGGCCGGTAAAATTTTGGGCTGTTTAAATTATTTTGGGCCGATAAAAATTTAAACTGAATAAACTTAAAAACTGTATATTTAGACAGAAATAATATTAGTAATAATTATGTAATAATTGATCTTGTTTATGCTAAGAGAGAACTCCATTGCCCATAGTCATAACCTATAATTTTTCAAGAGATGCTTTTAAATAATTATGTAGAATCTAATTATGATTAACATTATATACTTTTGGTTTTAAATATATGTGATTTTGTACAGTTTATATATAAATTATTTGTATTTATTTACTGAATAAAATACAAATAGTAAAATAGTAATAGGTATTCAAAATATTGAATGGGCCGAATTTTCCGTTTTCCCGGGGCCGAATTTTATTCCCAGTCCGCCCCTGATTGTAACACCACAGGAAGAATGGAATTCGGAAGAATATTTGGTAACAAATGTCTTAGCAACTGCAGATGTTAAAATCCCTCTCAATAATGAAGAAAATGATTTATCTGATAGCAGTTTGTCATCTGGATCATCATCTTCACAAAATATTCTTCCAACAACTAATGAAGAAGATGGATTTATTTATTTGTGTGGTTGGCTTGCCCGTAAATTTAAAAACAAATATCCCCACTTGGGTAGTTATACTAAAGACAATAAACCAGATCATTCGTATACTACACCAAGTTGGGTGCAACATCTGTCATTTGGTGGTTTAACTGGACCATCTGCAGATTGGGTTAAACAAGCTAAGTTTTTTGAAACCTTGTTTAAAAAGTTTCACCGAGAAAAAATTGATACTGACTCAAATATTGTCAATAGATTTACTAAATTAATAAAGAAAAAATGTGATATGCCCGAAGATATAATTAAGTCGTTTATTCTACAAAGGACTTACATTAGAATTAAACTACTTAATGATAATCTTATGGCTGAAAGGACTGAATATAAGAAAACAACAAGCACAGATAGGAAATCAGCTAAGAAAATGAGAAAAATTATTAGGTACATAAATTTTCGAAAAAACGATTGTTACAACATAACTATTATTAAATTTTTGTATTAAAAATGTATACCAATGCATGTATTTCTTAATCTAGATGTACGAGGGAAATAAGTGCACTGTAAAATAAAATCCACAAAGCTAAATTTTTTAAACATTAATTAATAATGTAATTAATACATTATTATTTAATTATAAATATATATCGATAGTATAGGTTATATTATACTATATATGTATATAGGTATATTTATTATTAAAAAAATTAAAAATCAAGTAGGTGTTAAAGATTAACATTAAATTAAAAAAATCCAAGTTCAAAATTGAAAATATAGGCCTATCGTCCGTAAAGGTGCGATTCATATGACGCGTCAGACGCACGCGGTTGACGCAGTGCGTCTGACGTACGCGTCTATTATTTTTGGTATGATTCCTATAATGCGTCTGACGCACGCGTCTATTATGTAGGATACTGCAGTTTTCTTGGTGTCAGTCGTGTATTGTCAATTGTCACGAATAAATAGTATCGCTTTTTTTGACGATCTTTTAAAATGGATCAACGTAATATGATATCATATCTACTTCTTGAATAGATGGACGAAGAAGAACTATTAATGGAAGAATTAATGCAAGAAAAAAGAAACGAAGATGAGCATCCCTTGTTTAAATCAAGGCCCAATGAAGGATTTTTTTGAAATATTAATAAATCGGCATTTAATACACGACGAAAAGAAATTTCGTGAATTTTTTAGGTTAAACGTTGATCAATTTAATTACGTCCTAGACCTAATTAAAAATGATATCATAGTGGATTCTACAAATCGACATCCGTACCCTATTACTGCAGCTGAAAAATTAGCTATAACCATTGTTAGGAACAGATAACAAAAAAATCATCTGGATAAAGATAAAGATAACAACACTAAATTTTATCTAAGATACAGATAAAAGATAAACAAATTAAATTCATCTAACAAAAAGATAAAAGATAAAAATATTTTATCTAGATAAATAACAGATAATTATAGAAATTAATATTAAAACAACTAGGTAATTAAAAAAAATATATAATATACCATCATGCAAGTTTATGCCTATATTATAATATGTTGACTTTTGGCATTATTAATTATATCATGTTGTGTATCACCAAAAATATTTATAAAATTCTGGGAAATAACACTGGTCATGAGTCATATTTCTCGCGACAGTAATATACTAATATAGGCTACTTATATAAATTAATTAGTTTATTATAAACCAAATATAGAATATTAATTATTTTAAATAATTTTATTATTCTATTTATTTATAACTAATAAGTAATAAGTACCTACTAAATAGGAATAATTAATAGTCTTTTCAGAAAAACGTCATATATTTTTAGCCCTGGATGTTATTTTACGTACACGTTGTGTCTGAGATAATGAGAATAAAAATTAAACAATTTGAAACAGATCCATCTAATTATCATCAAAAAATTTATCTTGTATAATTATTTATCTAGATAAGTTAAATATTTATCTAAAATAAATACTTAGATAACTTATATTTATTTATCTAGATATAGATAAAAGATAAAAAAATAATTATCTAGATAATTTATCTAGATAAATTTATCTAGATAAGTCCTAACACTGGCTATAACATTGAGGTAAGTAAAAAATAATAATGTATTATGTACTTGATATATTATTAGGTACTTTAATATTTATTTATAACACTAATGTCAAAATTATCAATTAGTTATATTTCTTATTATCATTATTATTATTATACAGAAAAATGTTATTATTTAATTTTAATAGCAAATGTATGTAAATTGTAAATATTTTTAAAGCTGTAAATACTATAAAAATTATAATTTTTCATAATTAAGTTCAATATTTTTATCATAAATATCATAAATATGAATCACATTCATTTATATTTTCATTTAAATTTGCATCTGGCTGTAATGTATAACTATCTGAACTTGACGATGAATACTGTGGCAAATGAACAAATGTATTGCGTCTTTCTAAATCAAAAACCATTTGTAGTGATTTCATTTTCGCTTCATTAATTAATTCTGGTTTAAGCTTTTTAACAGACATAGCAATACTTTTAAAAAATAAATCGACATCATCATCACGATTTTCAATTATATTTTTTTTTAGTATGTCATTTCTTTCATTACGTCTTTCTTCCATAAATTGAATAATTTTTTCATTCGATTTTTTACGTTTGTTTAATAACGGTTCTTTGGATTTTAAAGTATCCGAAGTCAAGTTGTCTTCTTTTGAAATTTCATCTTTTGAACATATCGATCGGCTTTTAATTTCTTGTGAAACAGAGTTTTCAGAAATATCTTCAGTAAAATCATCACATTCGTCGTCCGCGTCTAATTCTATATTTGATATGGTACTGTAAATTAAATTTATATCAATAAACTATATTAATTAATAATTATTTCGGTTTTATGAAAAATTAGTTACGCACTTGCGCTTATAATCAGTTTTTCCCAAAAATGTTAACGTATCAGCTAATGACCAATGCTTTGGTTTAATAAAAGCCAATGACACTGTTCCCTTCCCTTTTGTTAACCTTTTTTTATATGTGTTCTTAATATTCCTCCATCGTTTCTTACAATCGCCAACTGAAAATAAAAGCAATATTATATTATAATATAAAATAATTTGTTAACAGCAATATATAAAATTTAAAAATTTAATATAATATAATACTATAATTACTTAGAGTCCTAGATATTATATTTTTAAATACTTAATTTTAAATCGATTAATAATTATGAAATGATGTTATTCTGAAAACCTTTATCTGCAGGTTATCTGTCATTAATATAATGTTTTTCCGATAATAATGATTTTAATTTGAAATCATTATAAACTATAATCAAATAGTACTTCATTTTAAATTAATCATTCAAAAAATACCTATTATAGATTAAGATTTTAGATTTGTATGGTATAATTAATTTAAGATAATATTCGTGAATAGACTAAATATGAGATAATGTTTATTCAGCATGTTGATATTAACATATCTAATCACTAATCAGTAATAAATAAATATTAATTGGGTAGGTACTTATATTTGTGTAAAAATATTTTAGTCCTATTTTTATACCAAATAATAAATAAAAATTTTAATTATTTAATATTACGACAAAACAAACAAAAAATAATTCTACATATTATTTTCAATAAATACTTGAAATTGTATTATGTCTTTTAGGTTGATGGCAACAAGTGAATCGTTCCGTTCACTACAATATTCATTTAGAATATCGTCTAGTTACATTAGCAAGATAGTGAAAAATACACTTTATGTTTTAAAACAAAAATTAATTCCTATATTTCTACCATCGATAAAACGTGATGAATTAAAAGAAAAATCAAAGGAATTTGAACAAAAATGGCATTTTACTAATTGTGTA
Source organism: Tetraneura akinire (assembly GCA_021307375.1). Lineage (NCBI taxonomy): Eukaryota > Metazoa > Arthropoda > Insecta > Hemiptera > Aphididae > Tetraneura > Tetraneura akinire. The sequence continues at coordinate 122,002 of JAIUCT010000024.1, forward strand.
GGAGCAATAGACGGAAAACACGTACGCGTAGTTTGTCCCTCACAAACAGGATCACTGTACTACAACTACAAAAAAAATTTTTCTATCGTTTTATTGGCTGTTGTAGATGCTAATTATAAATTTATTTTTACGGAAGTTGGATCTTACGGTAAAGAAGGCGATAGTGGTATATTTGACAAAAGTAATCTTGGAAAGTTATTTAGAAATGGAAATTTATTTCCCCCCCCCCTTGCAAGCTGCCAAATTCAGATATCGTATTGCCACATGTTTTTGTAGGAGACGAGGCATTTCGTCTTCATACAAACATGATGAAGCCCTTTTCTCGTCCTGTTGCAAGTACAGACAAAAAAACGGTTTATGTAGAGCTCGAAGGGTTTCGGAAAATGCATTTGGTCTGTTAAGCCAAGTTTTTCGTGTATTTTATACACAGATTGCATTGAAACCAGAGACAACTGATAATTTGATTATGGTTGCATGTTGTCTGCACAATTTACTAAGAGACGCATATTTAGAAAAACATAATAAGCCATATTATGAACTAGATCCAACTGAGATACCATCAACTAAAAATTTGTTACCATTTGCTATAGTATATTCAGTTTAAGTTGACCCACTCGTAAGACGATATTTGGTCGCCGCCGCGCATTCCCCTCTTAAAATTCTACTAGCTAGCGCTCCGGTGTCGAATGTTTTTATACAAATCAATAGTTTTTTATTGTTTTGTTTTATTGTTTTTGTTTAATTATTTTGTTAATTATAAACAAATACAATGGACAGCAGCGACAATCAACAGAGTGAAGGCGAAACAGGACCTATTGGTAATGGACCATCACCAATGAAGATGAATAAACGCGGAAAAGTGAGTATTATATAATTATTATGAGTTATCTTATTTTTATTTAAAAAAAAATTTTTTTAAAAAAAATAAAAAATAAATTTTTTTTAAAAAAATACTCTAAACAAGTATGTATATTATACAAATACAACTATTTTTGTTTTAGATTGTATGTGCACGTGAACGATTGAGAATCGTGAACATGTATAAGGTAAATTTGGAGAAAGATCCAAATATATCGATGAGAACAGTACGAAAACTGATTTCGGAATCCATCGGCATAGGAGAGTCAACAGTACATCGAACAATAAATGAATATAAGGAGACAAAAACGGTGACATCTCCTAAGCGTAAAAGGGTAAGGCAGACAGTGCTTGATTTGTACGACGACTTCGCGAGGAATGCAGTCCGTAGACACGTACACAACATATGGTTCAGACGTGAAATACCAACAGTCGATAAAATACATGCAGCGGTGTCCAGTGACGACAGTTTACTGGAAATTTCACGTACGAATTTACACAAATTAATGCAAGAATTACAATTTCGTTTCTGTAAGAGAGGCCGTAACAGTGCTCTTACAGAAAAGAATGAAATTATTTTATGGCGTAGAAGGTACCTGCGGACGTTACGACAATACCGTGAAGAGGGTCGGCACATATATAATTTGGACGAGACCTGGGTAAACGCTGGCGATTGTCCTAGTAAGGTATGGGTCGACACAACAATAACATTCAACCGTGACGCATTCCTGAAGGGACTAACATGTGGTGCTGCGAATCCGTCTGGTAAAGGTAAACGGCTCATTATTTTACACATTGGCTCGTCGGATGGGTTTGTTCCCGGAGGACTATTATGTTTTGAATCGAAAAAGAACACGCGCGATTATCATGACGAAATGAATGGACAAACATTTTACGATTGGATGAAGAATATTTTACGTCTTATAATCTACGATCGTCTCCGTGTTTCATTCGTATGCGCGTAAGTGGGAGTGGGTCAACTTATACTGGATAGAGTATAGGACCGGTGGTTTTTTAAATTCAGATGGATTTGCTGTGCGAGATTTATTTATGAAATACTTTAACAGTCGTGAAGGAACAATTACTTGGCAAGAAAATAATAGAAGCCACAATTAATGTTAATTAACTATATAATTAAGTAATACTATTTTTTTTTTTGTAATTTTAATGAAATAAACAATAATAATTAAAATAAATGTGTATACACTTACTTGATCTTTTAACGTGTTCAGAAACCTCTTTCCAAGCATCATCTTTCACCAATTGATTTTTGTATAATGGACTAGCCAAATCATACAAACATTCGAATTTGACAACCATTTCTACCAACTTTTCATCTTCGACAACCGTAAACAATGTATTTGATGCCGCCATTATATTAAAATATTAAATAAATATGTGTGCGGCTGCGTCTATACTGCTCTCTGACCGGACGGCTCGTGCGGCTCTAGCGGCAAGCGGCCGACGCATTGCCGTTGACGCATTTAAGGAATCGTCTCTTAATACCATGACAAAATAAATAGGTAGGTATGTCAGCAACAATCTAGTTTTGGTACGGTACGCGCATCTCACCCTTCCTAGCCATAGTCTTGGTTCGCCTTATTTCATTGGCCATTAAATTTCCCAACTATTACAATAACGGTTAATGAGTTATAGGGTAGAACGGCAATAGAGAATTTCCACCCCTTTTTTAGGGGTGGGGGGTTATGCACAAGAGTTACGCTTGGGGACTTTTAGTACGTTCATCAGTAAGGTATGGACTAAATTATGAGCCAAAATCCAGCTTTCGCCGAATTAGTTCGATATTTTTAGGTTTTTAATATTGGCGTAATTTACTAATTTCAATGGCTAATAACATCACGTTCCCCTATAATCTACGTTATTTGATACGGAGGAACTTACGGGAATAAAAAAAAAAAAACATCATATTCCTATGTAAATTTACCTGCCCTTCAATTTTTATAAGGTTTATTTTTGCATAGGAATAATATTTTTAGCTGAAAAACGAAATTTAAAAAAAAAAAATTTTTTTTTACATTTTTTTAAATTGTACGCGAGTTTTTTAAAAAATAAGCTAATTAATAACCGAATCATATAGTAAATTTGATGATCTTTAATTTTAGTTATGTTCACT
>JAIUCT010000024.1:147648-169560 GCA_021307375.1 Tetraneura akinire
ATAATAATAATAATAATAATAATAATAATAATAATAATAATAATAATTTATTATTATTATTATATATTATACACGGGGATTACACTAGACTATTATGGGGCCACGGTCAGAACCGTTGTATTACTACTTATTATTATTGTGTACGTTCGTCATCGTTATTTATTCATTCGTTAACTTTTATCCGGCATTTTTTCTGTTTATTTTTTTTTTTTTTTTTTTGTATCTTCGTTTATTTTTATTTTATCCTCAAAAAGCGGCTTGCATTAAAATACATTGATTTACTGTTCACTTTAGAAAATTACACCTGGTTCCGGAGCTATATGTATATATAAATTATATTATACGAGTACCGACTCGGGCCTCAATCCTCAAATTGCTCATATAGTGTGTGTGTGTGTGTGTGTGCTCCCCTCCGTCTTTTAATATTAATACTTATTATATACCTATAATATAACGCGGTTACAAAATAAAAGCACCGTTTCCCTAACCGCCGGACACGTCTAAATGACGCGACGAACGTTTAAGAACCGCGGTATAATATATAATACTCACTGCAAAAATTACAAATTATATATAAACGAAACTGCATGTTATGAAACGCGTAAAAATATCAGTTTATTTTAATTTCCCGGCTTTTGGTAAACCACTTTTCATAACGTATAAGTTATAATACGCTCCTTAATGTAAGTACACCGCGTAATAATAATATTTATAATTTTATAGAATATGATATAATTATACGTATTTAAGAGTGAATTAAAAAAACGACGCCTGAAAAAAGGGCGATTAATATTATTGTTATTATTGTATTTTTTTTTCTGCATACTTAATAATATTCGAATATTACGATATTTTTTTTCTCGTTTTTAGTTGAAAATTTTCAGTCAAATACGGATACAATAAGAATATTATATAATTTAATACCTAACCTCAACTAACCGTTTACGAATTTATCGCATAGCAATAATTCACAGAATGGCGATTAAAATATACTCGACCGGATTCGTCTTCGTCGGTGGGCGGAAATGTTATTCAAATACAACAGGTACGCAGGTGCATCTTTATATTGATATCACGCCAAACAGAAAATAGAAAATATTCTGTAATAGCTGGTTTCGAAATAAAATAATACCAGTGGAGTATTTGAGGAGGGCGAAGAGACAGACTCTAGAACGTTTTTCATTTTTCTTAAAATATGGGAATTGATTCTTATAATATCCTTATTATCGTTACTATTTGCTAAACTTTAGTATAATATTATTATTTTGTTTTGATATACAGGTATATTATGATAACATCAAACAAGGAAAAAATATAATTATCAGTTACATTATCCGTATTCGGACGAGCTGATCAAAACTACTCGTTCCGATATGTGCAAATTCCTCCATAATTCAATTTTATGATAACAGGAGGAATTTGCACATTTCAAAACGGGTGGTATTGATCCGCTCGTGTATTCTGTAGTATAATTACATATAATAGGTATAATGTGTCGTACTTGGAAAAATGGAAATCTTACACTATGATGGAAATAGTCGTTGTACAGACTACTATTGATAAGAATTTAATATAATACAATTTGTATTGATAATACAAGTATAATATAATATAATAGTTATCAGTTATGTAATATATATATATAATAATAGTTATAATATTATTTACTTTTTTCGCCCGCCCCCCTCGAAATAAAGACTCAAATACGCCACTGAATAATACGTGCGATTAATGTAGGTATATTATTATATCGTATATTAATCAAAAAACGTTTATTTTTTATTAATTATTATTATAATATTCCAAAATTCGGGGAGGGTTCGAAATAAGACGCGCGTATTTTGGCGAATTTATTTGTAAAACGATAAAATCAACCTATCGCGTGGTTATGGCGATTTATAATATTTGTTTCGACCGCGTTAAGTATAATATTATTGTAGTGTCATCCAACTGATATCCAACAGATTATTATTTTGTATACTTAATTGATTATATGACTAGGTAAATTTTGATAATTCGAATGATAATAATATGCTTACCTTCACTATTTTCGCCTTGAAACAATAATAATAAAAAAAAATAAATAAATAAATAAATAAAATCGTACCCGTGTCATACGATTTCATAACCTCCGATAAATAGGTAAAATAATTTTTAGCCCGCGCCGTTTGAAAATTGATTTCGACTCGCAACTCACGGGTAAGTGTATTGTACGGTATCCAATTTTTGAATTGTGCTTATAAAAAATACGCATATTTCCTCGGTTCAAATATTATAATAATATTATTATGTTCGAGCGGACGTGTATTATCAATATTATAATATTATAATATACTTATCACAGGTTTTAGACCGTCATAAATCACGCGGCGGCGATTGCCACATTTCCAGTCCGGCACCATTGAATTTGAAAATAATTTAATATAATACAAAATATAACATATTCGACAAACCGTAAATTCCCCAGCGAGTGTAATGACACGCACACCGTGTGCAGAATGTCGGTGAAGAAAGTGACAAATGCTCTTCATATTACCCACCACTCTCAGAATTCATTCAACGGATCAAAAAAAAAAAAAAAAAAAAACATAGAAATTTTGGTTTTTACTATTTTACATTCTCTTTGTACCCACGTAAAATCTCAAAATACAACCTCCGACCATTTATTATAATATTTTAAATATATATTATTAGTTAAAATTTAAAAACTATCTTACATTTTAACATTTAATAATATCTATAGTTAATTACCAAATACATAGCCTATAGGAAGGTTTTTATTATTATAATTTATAATTAATAAAAGTATAATAATTTATAATTTATAATTATAAAATTTTAAACGAGAAATGACAAAAGTAATAACTAATAACTATAAATTATAACAGAAGTAATATTTTTTAACTGTATAACTCGTTCTATTATATAGTTTAACAATATTGTTATAGGTATAGAAACGACTCGATGAATATATATAACGCGTATAAAGATTATACAAAAATAACGATATATCATGTTACCTATTAATATTTTTTTATAAACTTCAAAATATTACACGCGTACTATAATAATGATAAATATTTTTACTCATAATTTTTTCACTATATATTATTTAAATCTTCAAAATATTAAAACAGACTTTTTTTTTCAAAGTTTTATGACGTTCGTCCGAATTTTCAAAACCACACTATACTTAAAATCCAAAAACAAGAACACCTCTATGTATAATAATATAATGTAAAAAATACAAAATGTTACGTTTTCTTTTCTGTAAAAAATGAAAAAATATATTATATATAATAATATGTTTTGTTGAAAAAAATCGCAGTGACTTTACGATTTCTGTCGTTAATATTTTGGTTTCATTGAGTCTCGCCGTGCGATAGGCCGCATATATGCGGTTTTAACCGAAGTCAATAGCATATGAACCGTGGTTGATATTGTTATCATTAAATTGTTGTTGTGAGTTGAAGGCACGCGGAGAGGTAAAAAGTTAATTTATTTTTCATCGTGCTGTATCGACTGTACATGACGTACATACGTTCGATATAGATATGGTGTGTGACTATTTGGTTTTGATTGAAATAGCGGAAGAAAAAAAAAGTTATACACAAATTGTTTATTTTTTTTTTCCAAACGAATCGCCTACGAATATCGTATTATTATTATTATTATTATTATTATTATTATTATTATTATTATTATAGTTCTTTCGCTCAGATACATACTACGAGTCCACATAAGGGATTTTCTGTGACATTTTGACGTAAAGTCGTATTACGATATACGAGTATACCACATAATAATATAATGGTATACGTTAGAAGGTAGAAAATATTTTCCTATGTTATTCGAGATAAATAAAATCATACTCGTTGTAAGCCGACTATTTATGATAACCGCGTATAAATTAAAAACTATTTAAAAAAACGATAAGGTACGCACACGAATATGTCTTGAATATTATTAATTATTATCTACAAAGATTAAATGTATAAACAAAAGTCAATTTTATGGTAAGTATATAATTATTAATATTGTTACACGGCTTAAGCGTGTAGAGCGTGTCATATTATTGTTATGAAATCTATTATACTTACAAATTTATGGAATTCCAAATTATACGATATGTGTTCTCTTATATATGATACGTATTTAAAAACTGTAATAAAATTGTACATAATCGTACATAAGAGTATTGACATTATTTTATACAAGAGTTTATACTCAGAATAAATTAAGTCTCAATTTTTTTTTTTTATTGCTATTTAAATTTGATATTTTTAGTTTAAACGAAAATCTCAGAATCCATACAATTATTTTTCTTATTATTTCTCAATACGTTTACATTAAAAATTTATAAAAAAATCCAAAAAAATAGGAAAATTTTTTAAAAATTTTTTTGAAGTATATTGGTATATAAATATGAGTAGTAATTTTAAGGAGAGTCGAATTTTGCATTCGAAATATCGACTTGTTACACACTTAATATGCGTACCTATGTAGTTTATAAATAAATAAAAATTTGTTATATTAATTTGAATTTTTTTTTTTGCTTAGGTACTATTGTACTAATACTTTATTTAACTGCATAATAATGAACAATTCATTCGTGTTGACGATAATTTCGTTCGACATTAAAATTTAAAATAAATTTATCGGGATGTCACATAATATGTATATTATTATATTGTATAGTTACGCGCGCGTACATAACATTATAGTGATAAAAGATAATAATCTGTGGTTTTTATTTCAAAAAATTCACTTTTGAACACGTTTCGCGTAATCTGTAAAATGTATAAAGAGTATACACTCGAAAATCAATTTTTACCGAGTTAACATTTTATAACAAACGTAACACTTGAATAATTCCACTATACGACTCCATTTCCATAATATATCTATTTTATGCCAAAAAACGAAAACCTTTCTGATAACGTTATTTTATTAAAATAAGAATTTTCCATTTCTATTTCTTTTTTTTTTATATTAGGTTAGGTTTGTCTTTTTAATGGTGGTCGTAAATCATAATACTCGTATATAATATTATTGCGTGGTAGGTATGGTAGTATATACTCACCTTTATGCTTTATGATACAATTATTAAGAGAAAGATGAAGAAATTACATTAAAAATATTACAAAATCAGCTGTCTATACGTAAAAACGTTTATTTTTATTTTTGAAACGAACGGACGGGCAAATTTTTAAATATTATCTAAATTATATTGCGATATTATTGTCTCTACAAATTATAGTCTGTATAAAAATGCACGTTGAAAATCGTTAAAATATTACGAAAATCGATCGTAATATAATGTAAATATTCATTACAATATAATATTATCATTTCGTAAATGTTGCAAAAAACCACCGACATATAAATGACAGTGCAATTTTATTTGTTTTCAAAATTTAGACTTACAGTCGGTCGACGCTTCCAGATTCGTTTGAAATTTATAACTATCAATAAAACATGTTTCGTATTATTCGTGTTATAAATTATGTAACAATATATTGTCATGAGCGTGTACCAGTTGGCGCGGAAGCTGTAAAATATAATAAATAGTGACGGTTTAGAATTTCGAGCCATCGATAAAGTGCGTTCAAATTCACGTCCGTTTCTCATTCTGCAGTCCACCGAAATATTGTTCTGAACACTCCAACTGCAAAACAATGCGTAACATTTAATTATAGTGGAAACGATAGTTAAAACGTTTTGGAATTCGCATCCTCGTCCTCTAGCCGCACGATATTTTGTACGACCGCGAAAACGTTTGTTTTACACGTAAACGTAAATATCCGTCATCGTGTTCGGGTTTCATGATTTACTCGATGTCTTGAGTACGAATATTCTTTGATACGTTTTCTGTCCAAATTATATTACGACATATAGGTAATATTATTATAATATTATTTTACTAGTGGCGTAATTTGAACCAAATTCTGGGGGGGGGGAAGTCCAAAATTTTTCCCCTATATAATAATCAATAAATTTACTAAAAAGAATAACAAAATTAATATATATATATATATATATAGTATAAAAAATAAGGATCACTACAGTGGTTCTAGGGGAGGGAGGTCCAGTACCCTTGGATCACCCCTGTAAATACGTCACTGTACTTTACTAAAAATTATTGTATAAGAACTCGCGAAGTAATAATTTTTGATATTAGGTGTAATTTAATTATTATAAGTTGAAAATAGAATCTTAAATGATTAATTGAGTATTAAACTATTAATATTATAGTTTAATTTGTATATATTTTTTACAATTTTGGAGTAGCAATCTTTTTAAATTTTAAGTATAGGTACTTAGGAAGGGATAACTATATAATATGAAAAAATGATGAAAAACCGAATAGTTTGTTGAAGTAAAAATTTTGTTAATATCATTTCTTTTTTTTTTATGATAACTATAATACGTAATTTATATAATACGAGTATAGTTGTAATACTTGATAATTTTATTGATCGCCTATTCTAATATACTATTGTATTTTTACGTGCTAGGTAAAAATTTTTTGATTTTTAAAATATGTATAAATATAAGTTACATATTTTTAATTAAACGTATATCAAAATTCAAAATGTTAATTAGTATAGTTTTAGTTATTATTAGTGTATAGTGTATACCTATATCACCTATGTAATTAAACTTCCATCAAATTTTAATTATAACGCAACACTATTCCTATGCCATCATATCATTATCCTTTTGACGTTTTCACACAAGTGCCCGTTCTGATTTTCAACTTTATATTATTATTATAAAATCAAAAATCACCCACTGTAATTACCAACTTAAACTGTCCGGATTTTTTTTCCAATTCTCAAAAATTGAAATTTTTAAATACAAGTGTAAAGAGGATACTGTAGAATTGTGATTAAAATTTGCAGAATATAATGATAAATCATTACATTCGAAAAACGATTTTGAGCGAAAGCGAAGTACTGTCAGATTTGAGTATTTAGGTGACTAATTTAGGGGTTCGTGATAAATTATTTATAATATTGAACGTAGAGACTGATAAATGTAAAAAATTTAATCAGCCAGTACATAATATTATCTGATGAACTTCGCTCAAAATCTTTTTCGAATGTAATGATTTATCATTGCATTCAAATTTTAATCAAAATTCAACACTATCCTCTTTACACCATATCCCTTCTCTTGTTTTTTAAAAAATTTAAATACGTATACTTTTTATAATATATATTTAATGGAGTAATGACGTTCGTGTATCGAGAAGGTTTTTTGTCCTTTTGTACTTCGGAAGCCACGAAAGTGTGTAGTTTATTATATTTGAATGATATTTTTAATTTCGAAAATAAATTAATTTAAGCGAAGCTCAATTGTATTTTTATTTATATAATATATAATATATTTTTCAATGTTGGTAAAAAAAAAAGAAAAAACCGATTGGTACACGACGTTTATGATTTGTGTTTATATTAGTTATAAAATAACAATATTTTGTTTTGAGAATTAAACTTAATAACTTTACATCATGTCATTATTATTATCAGTATAATTATAAAGATATATTATAATAATTATATTTTAGATTATATCTTATATTATACATCTAAAAGTATATGAAAATTTTGTATAATCTAATAAATTTATTAAAAATTGTTTTGATCATTATTATTGAGTAGGTATTTGAAATTGATGAATTTCAATCTATAGAATTTAGTCATTTATATGCAATAATATTATAAGATGTAATTTAAAACTAAGTAAAATTCGTATACATTATATGGATCATAGGTATTTTTTTATATATCTCGTATTTGTTTATTAATGACAAATCACATTTTGTTATACAGGTAGGTACTTAAATTTAAAAAAAATTATAATTTAGCTGTCCTGTTAAATATATAAGTGTTAAAATTAATGTATACAACAATTAAAAATATAGTTTTGTAGTAAAATAGAAAAATTTGAATATTCGTCAATATGTGAATATGTGAATATAAAATTCAACTTGAACCTATAGGTGTAAATTAATTTGTACGATTTCAAAATTATTTTATTTATTATAATTTATAATAATTATATATATATATATTTTTTTTTTATAGGTATATGTATAAAAATAATATATATCGTTTTAAAATAAATTTTCAGTAGACCATGCGACATATCTTGATACGACTTGTGACCTACTTTTATATCACAAATTAAACTGTTAAAAATTATTTTTAACAAGTATAATACCGAAAACAAGTCTTCTTATATCCTGTTGAAACAAATTCCATTTAAAGAAATAACTAAAATTTTGCGTTTTAACAAATGTAATTTTGTGATATTACAAATGACTACATGCCAAACTTTACAACCACGAAAACTTGCTAATTTCTTGGAACAACTCTACACTCGGTAATTCGTTTTTATATACCTATATAGTATACGAAACACACATTCTACATAGTTTCAAAAAAGCTGTTGTAATCATGTTGTGTTCGTCGTCTACCGAATTACAACAGCAGTAATTATAAATAAAATATTCCATTTTATACTATTTTCAGATAAATAATTCAAAATAAGAATATTATTTTAATGTCAAATAAGAAAAATTTATAATTGATTATTATATTCGAATTATTTTAGTTAATTGAAATAAAATGTGCGACTAACTTTATTAAATGAATGTTTATAACGAATTACAGATGTTTAAAAAATATATAGGTATTTATAAATATATATTTATTGTATTATTATAAAATATTCGTGAAACGAATAGTCAAATAATTGGAGAAAATAGATAATTTTTAATTATGTACATTAAAAATAGGAATTTTTTAAAAACATAATAAGTTCACCAATGATTGTGCGAAAAGTTAATTAGGTGTATAATTGATAATTGAATAATAATTTATTTGTATTTAAGTAATTTGCTAGGTACTTTCATGAATAGTAAGCCTAATTTATAAGTTAGAAAATAAAATATTGGCAGAAAGAACAGAATGAAGAAATACCTTCCAGTGGACGTATTTCGTCATGAAATTCTTACGTTATACAGTTTTTACATAATATTTACAAATTTCCAATTTTTTTTCCCCTTAAAGCAGATGTCTTTTTAATTTTTTTAATCCACTGTCTTTTTAATCTTCTTTTAGGATTTCCTAGAATAGATACGTATAAAAGTTCATTGATGAAGGGATTAGGATGATTGATTACACGGTTATTTAAGGGCTTGTAGCGGAGTTGTACTAATTTACTCGTAGTACATACAATAATAATAAAAATATAATTTTCTTTTAGATATATTATTATATGTTATTTCTAACGTATTTCCAAGAATTTCATGTTTTAAATTATTATTTTTAATTTATCGCTAAAACTTTATATTAATGAAACAATAATATATTGTATAGGTATCGATTTTTTTCGTTACTATTTTATTTATGTCAACGACAATACAATAACCGTGTATCTAGACAATTACGAGAACGCATAACAATAATTACAACTTTTCACTCAAACTTTAACCAACATTTGATTTTAAGAACAGGTTATTTATGTGTTTTGAATATTATTTAAAAATCTTTAAACACCTTTTATAGTTATACCTACTCATATTAGAATAGATTATTCTATAATCAATGGACAATGGTTATACTTAAAGAAAGAAAAAACTAGTATTTAAATAAGTTTTTCACTTATCAACTTTTGCCACGATATAGTTTAGAATTCTATTACATAGGCGCAATTCGAATTTTACTTTTGTGGGGATAACATTTTTTATGGGAGGTATATCTTTACACAATACACATTTACCAACATTATATTTATATATATATATAGTGAGGCTATAAGATATTTTAGAGGGCTAAACCCCAACCATCCCTTATTTGTGCCTATGATTATACATATATGATACATATGTATCTAAAATTAAGGGAATAGTAATAAAGAACATCAGTATTTTTAATTATGGTTATTACTTATTGGCACACATATTATTAGTAAACGCTCCTTATTTAACCTAACCTAACCTAGTTCATAGGAATTAATACTTTTTGATACCAGCTGCCGTTGGTATCATATCTCACGAGTCGTCGAAAACTTATTCCAACTTTTCGATTCGGCGTCGTACATGGAAGATAAAAATTTTCTCCTATTCTATAGTTAGAATATCGTGTATAATATAATATAACTATATTATTAAACACGATATAATTACTATCGTTTATAGTGTCAGTCAAAAAATGTATATCGTTCAAACGAATTTATTATATACATCATTATTTTTAATTAAATTTTTTACTTATTTTTTACTAGGAACTATTATTTATTACGCGTTGGCGTAATAATAAACCGCTGCAGGTCATGTCGAGTAGATTAAAAATATATTAACAAATTCACCCTCCAACTACTATCAGACGCATCATCGTACAAACACGAATGACGAATCCGTGTGTTTGTAGTCGTGCATTTTTTTTTGCTCGGATATTTTCATTTAAAACGTACCCGTTGGTCGAATTTTCCTTAACATATACATAATACATACGAGGGTACTATATAACAATTTCTCCGACCACGTCGTGTTTTATACGTATTATAACGTGTTGTGATGTTTTGTTCGACTCTGTAATCACTACCGAGTCAAAAATAAAAGGGGTTGTCTATATTCAAGTCCCTGGATGGAAACATTAGACGCATAATATACATATTATAATGTGACCGGCGGGTGAATTAATCTCGGTTTTGCAGCGTACATCCTGTATGCGGATAGACGAGAAGCCCGTGGCGATTGTAAAAATAAAGGGATAAAAAAAAATTAAAAAAAAAAATAAATACGAGAAATAATATATAATACCTACGCATATTGTTTTCGGGATTTCGTATTTACAGTGCTCATTCGCAGGCCTAGACCATTGTTCGCATTGTTCACATTTGTTTTGCTATTGTCATAATAAATATATAATAATAATTGATAGATATAATAAACACGAGCGAAATTTAACGAGAGACAAATAAATACATATTATTATTATTATTATTATTATTATGTGCGCTGTTTCATTATTGTATTTTTATGTCAATTTACATGTACCTACTTTTCAAGTCAATATTATACACTGATTCATTATACTAATAGGCATAAGCGAACATTGGAGGGTGCTTGGGGGTGCTCAGCACAATACATAACCACTCCAAATATTGATTGTTTAATGTTAATTAATATAGTTACATTACATTTCGTTATATTTTAAAAACATAATGTCTATTATTAGTTCAATACTGTCTATTTTTATTATAAATAATATAATTGTAGGAATTTTGCCTCCGTGGAACTAATTAAAAAACAAAATCTATAGCACCCTTAAAATTCACACCTAATGTGCGTCTATGTTAGTAGGTATATACTTACTACGTCCAACCCTAACCTAATAATATCGTTATGAATTGTTTTTTATTTTAAATTTACTTTGCTTTTTACTATTTTTTTTTTTTTTTTTTTTATAGTTGAAAAATATTATTTTTATTTTTAATTTGTCAAACATTCAGTTTTATGTAATTTTTTTATTTTTAATATTATTATTCGAATTTTTAATTGAGTTATTTTCAATTTTCGTTAATGAATTGTTTATTCATATAATATGATGCATTGCTGAAGTAATTTATTAACTGAATGATGATTTTCATTTCTCGTATTTCCAATTTAATTTGAGTTTTCAATCTGTTATTCTAAATTTTCAAGACAATTTTTCATATGCTATCATTTATTATAAATAAAAATGTTTGTAATTAAGTTTAATTATATACAACGCAAAAGTATATTAAGTATTCATATACGATATACCTTATTTCGAAGTCATTAATTTTTATGACATTTATATAAATTATATTTGATCTTCATATTATGAAATTATATTATTTTTGATGTTTAGAAATATCAAAATTGTATAAAAATATAAATATAAGTAATATGCAAAAGTCAGAATAAAAAAAGATCTGATACTTATATGAGTAAAATATATACAGGTGTGGAGGGATAGTGTTTTATATTGATTTAAATTTGAATGCAATGATAAATCATGGCATGATTAACGAAGTTCAGTCAGTAATTAATATTATAGGTATTGATTAAAATTTTTATATATTTAAAATACATACCCATTTAAATTTTAATATCAACATAAGAGTTCAAAAATTGAATCTCGTATATAAAATACATGTGAACACACCATTTTCAAATACTATCTAATTACAATATTTCTTAAGTTATCATAAAATATTTAAATAACTAAATGAACACAATGATTTATCATACAACACTACATCCTCTCTACACCTACACTATTTTGAAACTAAGTTAATCAATATGTAGTTATGTGCTTCAATAAAATGTACAAAGCATTAAAAAGCAAAATTTCCAATTTATTTAAACATTATTAAGAAATAATAATATTAAGAATAATAACTTTGCGAATTTTCTGATATTTTGGAAATACGTTAAGCATTGCATAGTTGAGCTCCTATAAAATTTCCAAACCGAAAATCTTAAAATTGCCAATTTTGTTAAACATTATATCTACAGCTTACAGCTAGGTAAAAAGGATAATTTTAGGAAATTTTCAAAGTCCTATATATTTTCATCAAAAATTAACGTAACTGTTCTGATTTTACTACACAGTATACACATTTTACAATAGGTACCTATATAAATATAATAAAAATTTTCCGGTTTCTATATAAGTTCAATATTGTCTGAGTTATCGTAAAACATTGAAATCGATATGGTCAAAATTTTAATATTGACGTATTATTATTGTCATTTCTCAATAGTTTTTCTTACGGGAAAAATGTAATTCTGAGAAATTCGAAAAGCTACTTAAATAATAAAGTATCAACTATATACATTCACTTTCCTACCTGAATCATAATATTATATAATAATGTTATATTCGTGAAAATCGGAGCGGTTATAGAAAAAGTGCGTCTACAGGCATAAAAATAGAAAAATATAGAAAAAAAGAAATACGCATACCATTATGAAACCAATGCATTCTTCGCTTTTCGTTCAGAAGCTAAGTTAAAAATATTTATTAATATCAATGGAAGAAAAAACGCACTTGCATACGTTTTAATCGCCGTCTCCGTGTACAAAGAAAATGGTATTAGGTATATATTCTCAAACGATATATAATATTGTTTTGAACCATTTCTTTAAATTCTTTTCAATATTAATTTTTATAAAATATAAAAGCGAACGATCGTAAAAATGCCTTTCAAACACATAACTCTCTATAATGGATGTACCACACGTCTCATACGTATACCTGTGTACATATATATATAAGGCACATAAAATATATAACATAACTACCGCATAATATCGATTGGTGTTTGCGAACAAAAATATTGATAAGTGTAAGTGTACAATCAATCGATGGTTTCTGCGAAAAAGACTCTTTATATAGTCCGAGAAAAGTCCACTGTTATATACGTATAATACGAGTATATAAGGGGAAAGGAAAATAATGATTTTTCGCGTACCTGTACCCGAAGTAGGCACTCGTTAGTCGCGGACAATAATAATAATACATTTCAGCCACTAGAAAAACACTTCGCGTCGAATTAAATACATATATAATTTTTTTTTTTTTTTATACCTATGCGAAATTGAAAACAAAACGTGTTAAATCCAATTCTTAAATTATTTTTTTTCCAAGTCTGCGTTCGAAAAATTATAATATTATAATACTAACAAGTACCTAAATACTATTTTATCCAATGTTTTTATCAAATTTTGATCGCTTCTTTGCGTTGTTTATGACGAGCACTGATGAATATAATCGAATCGCTAACTGCAGAAAGGGGGGACAAGTCCACTTTTCCTAATTTTTCAGGAATGATCAAAAACCAAATATGGACCCTTTCTATAGTAAACAAGAATTTCGCCAAACAGTATATTTATTGTTTTTATAATCGGATTTGACTCCTAACTGCAGTAAACGATGTACCTATTTACGCGAGCTTAATGAAAAATTATAATAAAATCAAAATTGATAAAAATGGACTTGTCCCCTTTCTGCAGTTAGCGATTCAATTATAATTTATAATATCCTAAAAATACACTGAAAAATACACTGAAAAATACACAAAAAATTAACTTGTAAAATACGCGTATACTATTAAATATTATAAAATATATTATTAGAGGAAATTAAAATATTATATTTTATGTATTTTTAGGGTGTTTTTTCTAAATTTTTTTTAGAGTTTTATGTCAGTGAAATTCCAATCGCTGCAGGCTGTACAACGTATATGGTGATAACTGATAATACGCGGGAGGGCACGTCGAACGCACTCGCGCGAACAAATGGCGTCAGAGTCCGACGTCAAGGATAAATCGTCCTCGGCGGCGGACGGGAGCTCCTCGCGTTTTAATGTTGCAGCAGGACGCGTGTGGTCACGGAGGGATTCCGCGCGGTTTTCCCTCGGGGCGGGTACGGCGCGGTGAACGTGCGGCGTTACGGTGCAGCCGCTACGCGCACTATTCCGGTAGGTACCCATAACGTTACGGGCGACAAGCTGCATACAGATAGCTCGTCCCGTCCGGACACGGGACGCGCGTAATATATTATTGAACGGACGTGTTCGGGGAAACGCGCAGAAATATTATACGCTGCTGCACGTATGGCGCGCGCGGTTAGAGCGCGGTTGATGGATGGTCGAAAAATTGTTCGAAACGGACGTTGCGGTTTGGACCTTACTTATACGGTATTATTATATCGTTGTTTAAACACACATTTATATTATATTATTATAATTTAGTATGCGAGTGACCCGTCGTAATTGATTATTCTCGGACGCCGATTTTTCACCGTTTCGGGGTACCCGTCGTAAAATTAAAAAAAAAAATTGTTTTTTTAAAAATACGAAATAGCGAATTACATATTATAATAATATCGTATTATAAAATATAATGTACGTGTTATCATATTTATTATTGATAAGCTAAAAAAAAAAAAATAAAAAAAATTTTAATACGAAAAATGAATATTTGATAATAATATACGATAATAATTTTATCAGGTTCGGTTATGCGTTAGATTTAACAAACATTACCTCGCCGGAAGCATTTATTTGTACTCATAAATTGCTCCGAGATAGCTCGCGGTTATTTGGTAGGTACCCCATATGATATGTATAAAATATAATTTCATTTATTTCAATAAACGACTGCGGGGGACCGGAGAGAAAGTAAAATGCGAAAACGGTTTTCTCCGCGGGTCGTCGGTTTAGGTTTAAAGTTTAAACTCGAAAAAAAAATGAAATATTAATAATAATAATATTATGAAACGTATAACAAGAGTATATTAATACCTAATTGCATAGTCCGTTACCCAAAAATATATTGTAAAAATAATAATTTTAAAAAAACTGCACTAAAATAATATTATTTTTTCAAGGAAATGTTCGGCAATAATTAAAAAATACCCATCTATATACGACGTCCGATTTTGATATAAACATATCTTTTTTACCACCCTTCTATTCTTATTGTCACGTGAAAGTAACATAAATATGAAATAGGGATCGATTTATCGTATCGATATTAGTTACTAAATATCATCATTATCTCTTACTCTAATATTCTATTACGTCTGATAACAACTAATTATTGGTTGTTGTTATTATTATAGGTGCGAAATTGGAGCGGGAGCGAACCCAAGGGATTCGGGTTCAGACCCCCTGTTGAAATAATAATTACACCTAATATAAAAATTAACAATTTTTTTTTTTTAAATAAAGATTATGCTCAAATATAATTTTTTTCATAAGTAATATAATAGTATATTTAATTTAGTAATATTTAATATGATTTTTGACCCTCTCCCATATAAAATTTCTGGACACCCACGAAATGGAGAATACGTTAAATAAAACATTTCCCATAAAATATGAATATAGATTAGGTATTTTATTTGGTATTATACTAAAACGTTTTTGTTAACATTCTAATATATTATCAAATTATAATATTATATTAATATTTACCTACGTGGATATATTATATTACAGTCAGTGTCTACTTAACCTAATACATATAGAATTATATTATTGTGTATGACTTTCGAAAATATTAGATACCTAATTTTTTCCCCCGCTTATCATATTTATTTAACTACATATTAATATTATCATAATTATAGATAAGAACCTATTTAGCCAACGTTTTTCAGACGAATATTATAAAAAAAATAAAATAATGTATCGGTTAAATTTAACAATTTATATTTGGAAGAAATGAAATAATGGTAACATCTAATAATATTAATATGTTATGACTGGATATAAAGAAATTTCAGTTCGCAGTCCAGATAAATTCATAAATAATTATTAATTCTTAGAATTTTTGATGTCACATATCAGCACAATACTTATCAGAGTTCTATTTCATAAATAACTGTAGACACAAGTTATACCTTATCGAAAATCGAAATATTATATTTGTGTTTTTATTTTGCCGAATGGGATATAGAGCTATTGACATCTTCTTTTAAGAATAAATCGAATTTCATGACCATATTTTTTTATTTTTTTATTTTTTTTTTTATGAAATCTATTAGTTGTTATACCATTATGGTAAAAAAATATTTGTGTAAACGAATTGATAATTTTTTTTTTTAAATATTTTTATCTATCTTAGTTATGTAATCATAATTGATGTATGTACGCATATATAGATACGATAGTATTATGTAATTAAATTTATGCGGAATTTCTATACCTATCAGCTATCACGTTATAGTTAATTTTAATAACGTATACAAATATTATTAAAATTCTTCACGTTACACTTAGGTATTTGAGTTTTCACATGAATATTTGATATACGAGATACAAATATTAAAACTGTTACTTTAATTTTTAAATCTAAATAAAATACGATATATTGTATTTTTTATTGTATCAAAATGTTAATCACTAATCTGACTGAACTTCGCTTCGCTCTGAGTCATCTATTCACTATGATTTATCTAATTTATGTATAATTAACGTAATAAAATATAAAAGTCTTCTATTCTTAATATTAAAATAATCGAATCCATATTATCATCTGTTCCCCTAATCTTCTCATTAGAAAAAAAATAATATAATATTATATATGGACACGACCATGGTACAACTATTGCGAAGACTACCCTGTATACTATTATTGATTTTTTAGATAAAAATATATCCAACCGACTATTTTTTTTCGAATACATAATTTTATTGTATTTAATGATTTAATAATTTGTAAAATGAATTTATTTATATCACTCGGTATATTATAGAGTGTTATTTTACTAATACGTTTAAATAACGGTTAGATTAATTTCTCCTTGTAATAATGCGGTTAGATCACCTATATAACGTGACTTTATTGAGATTTACATTTGAAAAATTTATTACTTATCCAACTACGCTTTCCGCCATCATGTTTTAACATTACCATAATATTATATAGTACCACGTTTGTGGTCATCAAACGATGAAATCCTGTGAATCGTCATATTATCCCGTACGATATTTAACTATATCCTGATTACCGGCAAAAGGATCATACGGGGTGTGGTATTGACGTATCTCCCTCGGGAACACTGCCTAAGGGACGTGAAGAAATGCTCGTACACAACAATGTATTATTGTATAAAAAGCGCCGGAAACGAGCGCAAAAGTCTGGCGCTTGACGCTCACACGTCCTTTCGCCATCACGCAATAAATCCAATATCGTTCTCCGGAAAAGCCAAACATGGTATTTCGTAATAATAATGAAATAGAAAAATATTATTATGTCGTTGCACGAATCGAATTTCAGCGATTTTTATATTTCACCCTCGGTTATTTTTTTTTTTTTCCGGCCGATTTCTCGTGTAAAATATGACGCGTGTGGTCGACGACATGACCGCGGACGCGGTTCGAATTGTTACGAAACACTGCACTCACGTTTGTCCGCCTCAACGAATGCCATTATACTGCTTTACTTTACCATAATATATTTTCTGGTCGTTATAAAAATAAACCAGAAGACTTTTGAAAATCCCTCACAGGTCACATTTATTTTGTAACGGATTATTATTGTTATTTTTTTACTTAAAAATATAGAGAAATTTTACTTAAAAATATACTATACTCTCGTGTATTATATTTTATAAGTATTCTGTAAAATATTTTATCCGATTATAGGAGCAAAACTACTAAAATATAAAAAATCGTCGATAACTACACACAATATAAATTTAAAGACCTTATATCACATAATTTCTCGTGATAAGGATAACCATGAAAATATTTATTGTAGCTTGTAGAAAGAGTTGAACATTTTATCTAGTATTAATAAATAAATAATATCCAAAAGAACTCTTTTTATAAAATTTAAAAAATTTTTATCTAGTATTTGTATAGACTGTATACTTTGTATACATACTCGTTTACATGTAAAATATATAATTTTGAAACTGTTACTTTATATTTTAAATTTATAAATATATTGTCATTTACTAAATCAATAACAAATTAACGATATATAATAATAATGACAGTGCCGTATTTGAAGAGGACTATATGACTTATGAGTGGATTATTGTTATCCATATAACAATATAAAAAATAAATAGTAATTATTGTTTTGCCTACTATAAATTAGTATAAATTTATAATAATTATAATATTATGTTAAGACAGTTTCTTTTTATTTATTAAGACGCATAATCTATTTTAAAGTATTAAAAAAAAAAATTAACTAATCTCTCTCTTGATGGAACTGAATAAATGATACTTTCTTATCAAGAATTGATTATGTAATATTAAATATTATATTGTAAAATAAATGTTGACAGTATATTGTGGTCACTTTCAAAATCATCGATTTGATTTAAAACCCATTTAAAATTTCAATATAATCAATTTTAGCACATAATAATATATATTTTTCATTGAAAATTCTATATTGGTAATAAATAATAATTATGAACATGTTTCGAATCGCTAATGAACATTTATATTTTTATATCTTATTAGTTATTCGAGATGAACGTGTAATCGTATGGACAAATACGAAATTTAAGCAATAAAATACTGTACGAGATCAAACGGGGTTCCATTAAATAATTGATTATTTTTATTATTATTATTATTATTATTATTATTATTATTATTATTATTGTTTATTATTCTAAATACGTTAATATACTCGACTACTCAAATAATGCGCATACAAATAGAATAATATCAAAAATGAAAACAAATCTCGACAAAAACTATTGAAGTAAAAAAATGTCTAAGAAAATATAATTCGTTCTGCAAAAAGTTTTATAAACATTCGTTTCATTTGTAATCACTCGTTTATTATTAAATCGTTACGTATAAATGTATAATATATAATATGAATGAAACATTTGAATATTTGATGTATAAAATATACAAAAAATAAATAATATAAATTACAAATAATAACAGTTATCTTAATTTTTACAAGACGTATTAATTATACTCGTATATTTTCACGACGTAATATAATTTTATAATTTAAATCAAAAATAAATTTATGATAAATTATTAATATCGTCACGTTAATAATTTCGTTATAATAATTTTATTATTTAATATAAATGAAATAATATTTAAATTGATAACTATCCATTTTTACACGCGTGTGTAAGTTTAACAACAAATTACAATTATTATTATATTTCATAAAAACGTAATCGAAAACATAAACTATATAATATAATGTTATAAAATTATTAATTATAATAATTAATTATAATACTAGAATTAGGTACAGGATGTACAGATAATAATTGTATTATAATATGCAATACAAAAAAAAAAAAAAGGGAGTGATACGAGTGTAAAGAGGATAGTGTTGAATTTTGATTACAATTTGAATGCAATGATAAATCGTTACATTAGAAAAACGATCCAGAGCGAAGTACATCAGATAATATTATATACCTACTCCTATGTACCGATTAATTTTTTTACATTTATCTCATCTCTACGTTCAATATAAATAATTTTACTAAAATTTCAACTTTAAACATCTATAAAAGAAAAAAATGAGTCTTTAGATTTTCCTAATATTTTGGAATTACGTTATGACATATTATGTGAATAAAATTTTCAAACATTTTCCAAATATTTCAGCTTTTCTATTAATTTTTATTGTAAAAGTATATATATTGAGAAATAATAATAAGAATATTCGTATGGATTCTATGATTATCGTTTAAACTAAAAATATCAACTTTAAACAGCTATAAAAAAGTTAAGTCTCTAACTTCAAAATTACCCGAGTTATTGTGAAATATTGAAGTGGAATTCGTCGAAATTTCAGTTTTTGTGAAAAATGCCGTTTTTTCTGTCGCATAGGGTCAATTTTTTATTTTTTATGATTTTGTATAATTCGAAAATTGTCCCAAATAAAGTACCAACAACATCCGGTTTCCGACCAAATTATTCGTGAAAATCGGATCATTTATTTCGGGTAAGTAGTAAAAGTGTCTTCAGACATAAAAAAAAAAAAAAAAGACACACATTGTAATACCAATACATCCTTCGCTTCGCTGAGAATCTAAAATATGACGCGATTAATTTTATAATCGATTAAAATATATTTAGTACACGTCGTTGTAAAACTAATGAGTAAATTGTGTCTTCCGCAATCTAAAATTTTAATTGCGCGTATTGTAATTTTTTTTTAAAAAAAAAAGAAATACGCACTATAAAAAAAATATAATACCTATTATTACCTATATAAGTTTATATTTTCTTTGTCGATTCTTTGAAAGTAGGTACCTATATCGTATTATATACGCAGTGAATAATTTGTCAAAAACAATTTGGAGAGTATCTTAGTTTTATAATATATTAAGATATATCCTATCGGAACTCCGGTGTGGATCCAAGGGGAATCGGCCCCTCGTTTAGATATTGTGTTTCTAAATATAATTCTATGGTATCAAAATTAAAATATTTTATAAATATGTACAAAAAAAAAAAAAATTTTGTAAAATGGCCCCCTCCCCCGTAAAAATGTTCTGGATCCACCGCCATGGGACAATTAAATAAAATTTATACTAAATTTACGAATTACTATTACGAGTCGATTCCAACGAATCGTCGCATGTTCGATCGTATTAAATTAAATTTGTTATGTTGTTATTTGTTAAATGTTGGCTACTATAAATAATTATTATTGTACTCAACGACGTGACGGGTGAAATCGGACGAAGGGCGATTATATATATTATAAAATATTTTTCTTTTTTTATTATCGTGATAATAATAATAATAATAATAATAATAATAATAATAATAATAAAATATTATTTTAACGGATTACGACTGGCACCGGAGTCGATATTTGATACGGCTGCGATAAAACATCACAATAATAATAATAATAATAATAATAATATTAAATTATTACGATGGAAAAACTACAGAGAATCGTAATAATAAAATGATACGTGCCGACGACGGAATGTATACGACGCCTATAATATTATTACGATATCGCGGCCATATTATACCCGCGATAATAATCATCAGACGTACTCCCGCGTTATTATATAAATCAGCACGGACTAACGATTTCCGCGTCAGTTAATAACCTGTAAAACTGTCGTACGGTTCGATATTACCGATAAAATAATAAAAATAAAAATAATAATAATAATAAAAATAAAAATAATAATAATATTACACTTGGGTGTTATTTAACAATATTTTGTATACGTTTTGACCATGACGGTGTTGACGGTGATGTTTGTCGCGTTCGCGGCCATGGTAGGTACACATTATCATAATTATTAAGATTTTTCAATTATTGCCTGACGTTTTTCTCATAATAATAATAATAATAATAATAATAATAATAATAATAATAATAAT
>JAIUCT010000024.1:178569-192862 GCA_021307375.1 Tetraneura akinire
AATAATAATAATAATAATAATAATAATAATAATAATAATAATAATAAATGTATTAACAATGATAGACTGACAATATTATAATATTCATATTACAATATAATATACCTAGTAGCTATTAAAATTCTTGAAACGTTTATGCGATTTTATCGTTTCTCATATTACTTCAAGTATGGATATAGTAGGTACATTTAAATTTTTCTTCGTTTACATAAAATTATAAATATACTTACGTCCTACCTACGTACAACAGCTAGTAGACAATTAGTTCATTATCTCGCGTATATATTTTATATGAATATATTAAATTACATCTACATATAACATCAAATTATATCGGATTCGGTCAGACGCAATTTATCTAAAACTATATCGAGAATTTTATAATATAATTATAAATGCGATTATTCTCGGTGTCTTTTTTGCTTCGATATCTGCACACAGACACAAACACCTAGTATACTCATTATATATATATACAATATAACAATTGTTATCGTTAATGGTAAAATAGTTTAACTTTAATGATCAATTTTATACGAGTGGATTTAAAAATTGTTTAAAAAAAAAAAAATCGTAATAATTATAATATAAGATATACATAATATGCAAATGTAATAATATGACACCCGTCTGCATGGCGAACCTAAAAAATATATTAGCATAATCATAACCATAAATATAATATTTTATTCGTGATTTATATCGCAATCAGAATGGAAAATATTCAAATGCGTTATGCGCACGGTTTACGTAAATAGATACTTATAAATTTTTATATTTATCACTACTTAATATAGTAGTGCTAATATAGTAAACCAATATAGTAGTTATAATATCCATAACATGAGTGATGTATCTATTATACGTCACGTTAAAATATTAAAATAATGATAATAATTTGTTAAATAATATTCCTTTGTCGGTAATGTTTCCTTCCACTTAAAGAAAAAAACGCCTGGAAAATTAAAAGAAAATCGAAGTAAAGTCTCATCGTCTTGATTTAAATCACTTTCGAGTCTTCGTCCAATTTATGTTTGTCGGACGACTATTACTACCCATTACCCAAAATGATGCTTACAATAAAAATAAAACAATAATGAAAATATATAAAATTAATGTAAATTAAAATATGTTGTTTAATAATTGTTATGACATTTAATTCCATTAATATATTTTATGATAAAACGATCAATTTGTTTCAAATTAAAATATGTGATCAATTTATTATGAATCCGTCCTAACAAAAAAAAAAAACAAAAAAAAAAATTAGAAATTTTATAAAACATTTTTAAAATTGTCCAATATTTATTTTTAATTTTTCTCGAAATTTTATTTTTTTAACATTGACCCTTCTTGTAAACTAAATTATTGATATGTATGTATTGTATAGAGTACTCAACAAAACATTCTAATTAAAAAAAAAAAAAATCAATCATTTCGAACGTTGAAATGAAAATGATTTTTCCCTGTATATACACAGCTTTAAATTACTGTCTGGTTTAAGACTTGGCAATAATGTGGTTTACCGCATGGGATAATATATTCGTTTTAATTAAATAGTCAATCTTCATTAACAACTTTAATCAGCTCGAGTAAACTCAGTAATACGACCGTAGAGACAATTATTATTAATACGAACTTTCAGTTAATATTTCAAATATATAATTTACGTTGATTCGTGATTCGTAGTAAAATCAATTAATATGATAATGTTAATATGGTATATTGTATATAATAGAAATATACATATTAAAAACAGAAAACTAGATACGTTATGACTTAGGTAATATTAAAATGGTACAAATAACCATTTTGTGCTAGACACGAAGAAAGTCATTCTTATCCGTCCAGCCATATTCAAAAATAATTAATTTATTAAAAAATTAAGTAGAACTAATTCACCTAAACATGTAATTTTTATTATGAGTAAATAACTTATATGTTAAACTTAAATTTTTTAATTTAAAACATATCATATTATTTATTTAAAAAATAAATTAATATATTATTATGCAATACTGAAATAAACAAAACCTGGTAAATCGTATATTTTATAATATTATATGAAATTATTTAATGAAGTTGAATTGTAAAATTTTAATTTTAATAATAATAACAAACACGATGACGTGATCTGTAGTGTACTAATGTTAAATATAAAAAAATTAAATGAATTAATTATTAATAAAAAATTATATTGGTTACCGTAAATTTGTATTAAAAATTAACATAATATTATTATACTTACATAGTACCTACCGTCACTAATATTATACGACTATATAATTTGTATATTCTACGAGTATTAATTTTAGATTGGATTTTATCTACAATATAGAGTGTAATTTATAAAGTATAAAATTTAACGTAAAAAAAAAACTAATTTTTATTTCAATTTTAAAAATCAGGTATGTAATCTTTTCTTTATAACTTGATATCAAAAATCGTGAACAACAGATATGAATTATTGTAATATTATAATTTTGTGGCATAGACTGCGTAGGTATTACCATATCGTGGTATTATATATAATTGTGTTAACTTTGACCTAAAATCTATCTCAAAATCCCAAAAATTATGTTTTTTTTTGAAAAAAAAAATTTTCTTTTGTGTAGAACTGTAGAAGTTAAAAAATTAGCAACGTAATAATAATCTATTAATTACGTAATTATTTTTTTTATTTTTACAAATTTTAAGTATTTTTGTAAATAAAATTGATTGTATCATAATAATTATAATACAGGAATTTCTTATTTGCGAAATTACTAAACTTCTCATAATATTAAGGTATTATTTATTGTATAATATTATTATATTATAATGTAATAATTATTTAATTATATAGTCACTTTGTACGATTTAATTGCTATTTTGTAACATAATATATTCATAAAACTAAACTACTTAATATGAAATTTCGATTATAAAAATATATAATTTTTGGAAACCCAATGAAATTTTTTCTTTTGGGGGGAGGGGTCTAATACTTATTACAACATTATATCAAGATGAGTGCCTTGATGTTAAGATAATCCTATTTAATAATTATTACTTATTAGAGTATTAGAGTACAACGTTATATATAGACACATAGAATTGTAAAAAAAAAACGAATTATTGATAACATAAATATCAAATAATAAATATAATATAACACGGCAAATATTTGAGGGGAATAATTTAAAATTCGAGGGGATAAGCTCATGAAGTCCCCCCTATTTATTAGAGTACAACGTTACATATAGACATATAAAATTGTAAACAAAAAAAAAAAAAAAAAACGAATTATTGATAACATAAATATCAAATAATATAATATAACACGGAAAATAATTGAGGAGGATAATTTAAAATTCAAGGGGATAATCTCATTAGGTCCCCCCAATTTTCGCCTATGATGGTGCATATTTTTAGAATTTGTCAAAATTTGTCGTAATTTATAATATATATAATTGTATGTCATATATTTATTATTATATGAATTTATTAATATTTCAACTGAATTTGTTTTGTTTGTAATTATTTCGTTTTCAAAGTAAAGTATATAAACACGATATGTTTATTACTAAGGTTCCTTTTTATAATCACAGTTACGTGCACAATTACGTTTTAAATATACACTTGTGTGTACTCTTGTATACAGCATATACTATTATGGTCGTGTCAACAAAAAGTTGTTTAATTAACATTTTAATTAAAAAACCAAAAAAAAAAAATAAAATAAAACAGAATACGCTGAGAAATATTCTTAAGAATTTTCTCTTTTTTGAAATTTTTAATTAAAAATACAAATATTAATTAAATATCTGTATACACATACATTATATATTTTGCGTGTATATTTTAAAATTTACTATAAATCTATGATTTATAATTTAATTTTAATTTGCATACAATACCATAAATTTAATTATTATAAAACAAAAAAAATGTATCTACATTAAACGTGTAATCAGATTTTCTTATTATTTCTTTCTATGCATTTTTACACGCTAAATTACTCTAAAATAATATTATTATAATATGAAAGACTTATTTAAACTACAATTTTTCGAATTAAAATAATTAAAATTTTTAAATTCAACTATTCATAAGTAGATATATAACATTACTTGTATGTAATAACGATTATATATTTATGAATTATACTTACACATATAATTATTATATTTAATAATAATAATTTTTAAGTTTTTAATGTTTCATTTGTTGTATATTTACTTGACTGGTTAAGTTCATGCTGTAAATTGTTAATTTTTAAGTTATTTAAGTATTTTCCCAAAATTATAAAATTTATTTTAATAAAAATTATTGAATCACAATCATGACGATGATGGATGATCTCAGGGGACAAAATCAAATGCGAACAACAAATTTGAAATCAAATATGACTGATGTGTTCAATGTCAAACAAATTAACATTATACAACAAAATTATTAACAAATACGCGTTTTAACGTGTAATAAATACATTTTTTTTTTAAAAAAGAAAAAAAAGAAGCCCAGTCTTTATTTATACTTAGACTTAGGGCGTATACTATACAATGGTTATAAATTCTCATGGGACGCGATAAGTTTATTTGCATATTATTATGTATAGTATACCAGATACCAAAGCTATTTTATAGTGCTCGGCTGGATGAATGACGACGTATTATAATTGATTAAATTTTGCTCCCGGCGGTGATAACAAACATTTCCGGTTCTGCGTATTTCCGTTTTTCACGGGACAGCATTCTTAAGTGTCGAACATAATAATATTATAATATACAGGACGATCAAATTATTTTGAACACCGAAATGCCGGTTAAAACCAGGAAAACGGGTATGCATGTAGGTAATAATTATTTTGATACGTTGTACGTTCTGTACATATTTTTAACAGTTTAACGTCAACAGAATGTTTCAAACAGTCAGACGAACGCACAACCGAACGAGACATTTGATTGTAAAATAATACAAAACGTCAACCGTGATGCATCCATCCGGTTCCGCACTGTACAGAGTGTTCAGACATCAGACATCAGAGTTAAACGAGTTTCCAACGTTATCTTCGTCATTGACGTCAAATAATGCAATATTATTCCGATGGTTCCGTATAACATATTATATTTCTAAATTAAGCGTAAAATTATAAAATCGAATAAAATTATAAATTAACGCACGCCATTTTAGATTTTATGCTAAAAATGTATTTGTTACACAATTTTTTTTTTTTTTTTATACCTGAAGACACTTTTACTACCCGAAACAACCCGAAAATTCGAAATACTACTCCATGATATAGTTTGATGAAGAATGTTATGGAAGGCGACCTAGAAGGTTATATATTGGAAGAGGAAGGCCAGGGATGGAATACATCATGAAACAAATCACGATCGACACGGGAAAGGATAGTTACAAGGAACTAAAGGAAGCAAGCAGACCGGTCAAACGATTGAAGACGCGAAGAAGAAGAAGAAGAAGAATAAAATACGATTTGCATTGTGAAAGGGGGAAAAAATTACGTCGTGTATATTCAGACGGTGTGTTTTAAATTTTTAATCGCTTATAATAAACGAATGTAAAACCTCGTTTTTTTTTTTTTATAAATATACAATTTTTTTTTTCTGCTCGAAATGCACGTTTAATAATACGACGATGAAAATAAAAAAAAAAAAATTTAATATGGACTTTTTACGAAAAAAAAAAATGAAAATCACGGCGGCGACACGTACGATGTAAGTACATATAAGAAACGTTCGCTTACCGAATTCTCGGGTTCGCTCGACGTAATATTAACGTTTTGGCGTATTATTATTATATTACGCGTTATACACACGACGACTCTGACTCAGATTCCATGGGAGTCGCGGAAAAGCACACGTGGTTTTCGGATATACCTACTTAATGTTATTATCATAAATGCACGCAAAACACAATATATTCTTCATAATACGATATTATTATATGTTACGTAATAATGTGTATCGGAATCCCCTCGTGTGTGTACATATTATAATATATAAAGGTATTATAGGTCACGATAAAATATTATATAGGTTAGGTACGTGCCACGCGTACGCAATATTAATAACCCGAAAATCCATTCTATCGTTATCTCGACGCCTTTTCCGAACTCGCGCGTTGTGGAAAAAAAAATATGTTTTCCATAGTACATTAACATAAATCGCGTGCCCCCGACGAACACGTGTTATAATATTATATAGGTACGTAAGTACACCGCGAGTCGGATAAATAATATAATATAATATTTATATTTTATACGAACGGTATTTACCGCGGTTACCGTGGTATAGGAGGTACATAATTACGCGTAGACACGTTCGACCGAGTCTTTAAAAAAATATACATGTAGTCACGCACTTATACACGAACAAAATAATAATATTGACGATTTTATCTCAAATTCTTAAACAGTATTTAACGTCGGAACGAATGAATCTCACGTTCATTAATTATATATTTTTATTTTAAATTCTGAGCGAAGCGATGAATGTATTGGTTTTACAATAATGTGTGTCTTTTTTTTTATGTCTGAAGACAACTTTTACTATCTAAAATAATACTACGATTTTCTCATAATTGACCCTAAATCAGTGGAAAAACGACGAAAAACGGCATTTTTCACGAAAACGGAATGATTTCGACAAATTTGATTTCAATGTTTGATGATAAATCGGGCAATTTTGAAGTTGGAGACTTGAAATTTTTATTGGGTATTCACATAGGTTAAACGAAAATCTTAAAATCCAAACGATTATTTTTCTTATTATTTCTCAATACTTTTAAAATAAAAATTAATAGAAAAACCAAAAAATTTGTGAAAATTTTATTGATGATATATCATATATATCTAACGTATTTCCAAAATATTAGGAAAATCTCAAGACTCAATTTTTTTTTATATGTGTTTAGAGTTGAAATTTCAGTAAAATATTTTTTAAAGTATTTATTTGGAATTTTCTTATTTTATAACAATATTTTACAATAATGTTAAGTAAAATTGACAAAAAATTTTTAAACATTTTGAAAATTTTAAAAATTTTATTGAAGCTTAAATACATTTTACTTAACTCAGTTCCAATAATTGTGAATTATTACATTTACGATTTTTTTTTTTTTATTATTGTTTGAAGTATAAAAAAGAAAAGCTGATAATCCTGCCATAGGGATACAGGTGTGCAAATCGTAGTGTTTCATTTTAAAGAGTATTCATTTTTTATGAACTATATGTATACATATATGTGTGATATAATTTTGCGTTTTAAATATTTAATAAAAAATATCAAAATTTTAATCAATACCTACATTATCTGACTGAACTTCGGTCACAATCGTTTTTTCGAATACAATTTTTATTTATGATTGTATTCAAATTCTAATTAAAATTAAGCACTATGATTTGCACACCTGTATCCCTGGGGCAGGAGTATCATCAGCTCTTCTTTTTTTTTTTTTTTTTTTTTTTTTATCATCCTCACCGGAAAAAACAACGCAATAATTATTATATTATATACGTCAACGGTGTATAATAATTATAGTAATATTATTGATTACGATTGTAAACGAGTATTTTATTTTGTCACCGCGTACTATTATATAGACTTACTTACGAGGGTAGCAAAAAATAATGAATTTATTCGTTGTGAACACCTGTTACGCGTAACCTAAGAAACTAATTTCCGGTACATTATTATAAATTTCCGAAATTGAATTAAAATGGAATTAAACGAAAATACCTTTTTACGTAACACTTAAAAGTAAAAGTAAAAGTAGAAAAACATAAAAAAAAATAATAAAAATAACAAGTTTTGTTTCGTATTCGTTAAAGAAATAATTATTGATCGACTGGTACCATATACAACGATATATAGGTAATAATAATTTAAATATTATATAATTTATTATAATCGCGGTTTCAAAAATCAATTAAATATAGTTTTGTGAATTTATATCGCTGTATTTCTTTTGGTCTTTAAAAAAACTCATTCATTTTTAATAAACATAAAAAATAATACCTCCCCGTTTGTATTTCTTAAAAGAATATAATATGCTAATCCTAATACTATCGTAATATGTCCATAGTGTCTAGAATAAATAATATAATGGTATTAATTGTTATACAGTGTTTTAATTTTAACAACACATTGAATTTATAAGATTCGTTTTCAAATATGATTTATTATAACAATCTAACCTCAAAAATAAAAAAAAATTCATAATTCAAATAATTAAGAGACAAACAGTATATTCACATGTTAAAAACTTATGACTCGCATTGTATTATAATTTATAGATACTTATAAGTATAGTCAGTTTAATGGAATACAGTAAACAATTGTTTACAAAATATGCAAGTAAATAAAATAAAATAAAATATTAAATAATATTGATATCGGTATATCTGATAACTGGTTATATGCCATATACACAATGGCTATAATTCATATTTCATAATATTATATTTGTTATAGATATCTTCCTCACAACAATAACTTTAATTAATAATAATTAATATAGTGTGTACTACAGAAAAATAATACGAATACTATTAAAATTATTTATACGATAATATTGTGGAAAATACCACAGTGTTTTATCTTGTATACTCTATATTATTTATGAAATATAATAATTTGTTATAACTTATAAGTACTTAGACAATTAGACATATCATTTTTAATGGACCCCTGTAGGAGGTATAGAATAGGAAGTATGAATACTTTAATAATTTAATAATTGTGTTGTTCTTACATAATGATAATATTGAATTATTTATTAGTATTTCCTATATAAAAATATAATATACTATTACTACTTAACGTCAAAAAAGGAAAAAAAAATAACTCAGTAATTTAAAAAAAATTTAGATCGTTAAGTTAAAAATTAATACCTACTAAAAAAGGGAACTCGTTATATTATAACTTAGTTAAAATTAATTTAACTTTTTAACTCGATAATGTCCAGCCTTGTGTTTATTTATATTATATCAACTTATGTAATTTTATACCTAAATTAAAGTGCAATTTTTGTCCTTAGTTTGTTGTGAAATTACAACAACTAGTAATAAACTACTAACAATATATTTAATTATTAAATACACTTTAATATGATATATTTTATACTAAATTCTACTAAAAATTGTAATATTTACATGGAAAAATCATTTTGAATAACTAAAATAAATTTAAGAATAATAATATTATTTTTTTATTAACGCAGCTGTTACAAGGGCAAAAATATTGTCGTTATTAGACTATAATATAGTCTAAATTATATTATGATTTAAATTTAAACACAAATTTGATTTATTTTATTGATAAATATTATTTCAATGAATTGTACTCAAATCTAAAAAAAAAAAATAATTAAAATTATGCACATTTTTAAAAATTATTTACCAAATACTAAATACTAAAATAATATTATTATTATAACACAAACGACATTTACAATTTATTCACAAAATAAAATATACTAGGATGGTAAGTATTACAATAGTTATGGATATTTAATTTTAAACATTTTTTATTTTTTTTTTTTTTTTTTTTTTGTATAAGGATGTGGTTTTTAAAAATTTGTATTGTGATTTAAATAAATAATTAATTATTTAAACTAAATTTTTACATTTCACCTACGGAAATGGTATTTTATGATTTTACTGTTCTACTCACAATTATTTACGAACACTTACACGCTTTTCTTCAATACAGCAATAATGCATAATTTAATTAATTATCAAAAAGTAAACAGAAATTTTGTTCATCGTTTGACGACACTGATAAATTATAATCGTTTAATAACGATATTATTATGCAAATAATATTATAATATATGTAGTACAATATGCGAACTACCCACAGTAAAAAGTTGGGTAATTATTACAAGTAGGTAATTGAATATTTTTTCTTCTTTGTGATATTATATTCGATCGATACACTTTTACTTTAAAATATATTACCTATGTTATTCATAATGTGTGCCTATTCTTTCTTTTCCTTTTTGATGTGTGAAAGCACGATTTAATGAATTTAAAGTGGTTCGATTACCACGAATAGGGTATATGTTTCCAGTAAAGTATCATGTCTAGAAAGTTCTTTGTTTAAATTGTTTATCGTAATTCTCGTATAGTTGCTCTTGTGCGAACGAAAACTACCAACATTAATATGACGAAAACGCGATAATATTAACGAAAACTGTAATTTTGACGAATTTAATTTCAAATATTTTACTAACATACAAGATATATTGAACTTAGGTAGGTACTTGATAATTTTATTGGTTATTATATTAACATATGCATTTTACATAATATGTGAAAAAATTAAATTTTTACGATCAGATAATTTATGTATTCATTTGATTTCATATTTTATAATCTCATTAACAAAGTTTAACTTAAGTTGAAAAGTATTTCGTTTCTTAAAAATTTCATTTAATATTGAAGTACATTTTTTCGAATATTATAGTTTGTTTTTTAAGTATATTTTTATCGTCATTATTTGAAAAACCATTTTATAAATTTAAAAATTAAATAAATATCTGCAACAGTAAAGAAATATGTGTTAAATTTTTTGATATTTTTATCTATTTGCAAAGATACATTTTAATGTATATATATAAAAAAAAAAATACTTTACCATACATTTACGTTCAATAAATAGCGAAAGTAATACATCACGTTTTTTCTATTTTCTCATTCGCGTTGTCACATAATTCAAAAGAAAGAAAAAAAATGTATATTTCTATATATATATATCAATTTTAAAACCGTAAAAAATGAACACCATAAAGAGATTTTACTACTCAAATATAGATAGGTATTAGGTACTTATAAAATATAGCTATTTTGATTTTTTAAATGAATATTTAGAAATTCAAGATATTTAAACGTTATTTATTTTATATCTTTGAACGAATAAATAGTTTACAAAAATAATATAAATATTTTCATTTATTTATCAGATAGTCCCCGCACTCTTTATGTATATACGTAGGTGAAGTAAACGTGATTTATCAAAAGATGTTCCTAGGTCGATGGTGCAAATTATTCGTCGGATCAAAAATTTAATTCTACAAAAACAAATGTCGTAAATTGCATCATTATGTGAATATGTTAATAATCCAAACGAAACGGTCTAATCTTACAACTCGATTGATAACTTTTACTCGTCCTTTAAAATACGTTTTCGTTGTACACTGAAAAGTTTTTAACCAGTAACCTGTGACCAAAAAATTCTCGCGAACGGTTATAACACGAAATCCCAATATTATTTCATGTAAGTATTAATAATTAATAATAACGAGCTATTTAAGATTAAAAAAAAGTGATTTTTTAAAGATTAAAAATTTTGTTAAATTCATACGATATATTTTAGTTCATAATAAATATTATAAAATTATTCACAATATTCATATAACTTAAGAAATATAAGTCAATTATAGAGACTTGAAAATATTAACCTATAGATGTCATTCACTCATGTGATAAAATTTTGGTATTACATTGCATTTTAATTTTAATGTATTAACACATTTGGACACATTAAATATATTATAAACATGTTATTATTATAGTTTAGTGTCAAAGTCGTGAAGATTTAATCATTTCGATCAACTCGTCGTGTGTTATGTTATTCTTACGAAGATAGTAGAAAAGTTATTAAAACTATAATATAATAAATCATGGTATGTGCTATGTAGTAGATTTGTAATACAAGAACAATATTTGAGAAATACGATCAAAATGAAATTATAATAGATCCGTGCAATGAGTGAATTGTTACAGAACCGTATTTTATATTTTATCAAACAAGACTGAACGATCGATATTTCGATAATTTACAAGAAGTCTTTAATAAACGATGTTATTATAAGAAAATTAAGTAGCATTTTGTACTTCCTATTTATTAATGTTTTCGTCCATCCCACAATTAATACTTTAGATCAATTACATATTTTTAAAATTTGGTTTTTGCAACGTATTTATGTATATTATATAAGTCACATGTTTCATTATCATAATTTTTTTTTCGAGTACTTAAAACCAAAAAAAAATGTATAATTTTTCTCTTCATATTTATTAAAACTCTGAGAAATGTGAAAACAAAGATTTTATTTTGGTTTTAAGTACTCGAAAAAAAAAATTATAATAATGAATAATGATAAATGTGACTTTTGTATATTATAATGAAAATAATAATAATATATTAAATGGCAAAAATAAAATTTTAAAAATATCTAATACAGGTAGATCAAAAGTTAATTTGGGCGGACAAACCTGTTGAGACACCAAATATTTTATACCAAGTTATACTGAAAATTTGTAATATTTACACAGATAATCATTTTAAATAACTAAATAAAAATTTACTGTTTAAGAATAATATTATAATATTTGTTTTATTAACACAGCTGTTCCCGCAAATATGTTGTCGGTGTTAGTCTACATAATTTAATAAAATAATTCGATAAATTATACCATAGACCCATAAACTAACTAGTTTATAGGTCTATAAAATATTATACTCTTATCTGAGAAATATTAAAAATATATACCTACATATTTGCCATGTTTAAAATTTATTTATCAATAATTTAAATAATATTATTAAAATAAAATTTTGCATACGGACAATAATTTAATGGCTTTTATTTTTTCACGTTCCACCTACAATGATTTACCAACACGATGTGCACGTTTCCTTTTTACTACAATAATATTTCATAATTTAATTAATTGTATATCAATAAGTAAACAGAAATTTTGTTCATCGTAAGACGTCAACTAGTAAACTACGACAATTTTTTAATTATGAATATTAT
The DNA here is from genome assembly GCA_021307375.1 of Tetraneura akinire. Classification (NCBI taxonomy): domain Eukaryota; kingdom Metazoa; phylum Arthropoda; class Insecta; order Hemiptera; family Aphididae; genus Tetraneura; species Tetraneura akinire. Next base: position 191,398 of record JAIUCT010000024.1, read on the forward strand.
TATAAAAATAATTTATTATATGTAGTGCAAATTAGGTACATTTAAACGTTTGGCAATTATAAATAATAATTATAGGTAATTGAATATTTTTTCTTCCTTTTATATTATTTTAATACTTTATTTTTTTTTTTTTATTTAATTTATTTGATATTAAATTTTTATTTTAGAATATATTATATTATTTAAGATTCTATAAGAAGCTGGAAATGTGTATTAATTTTACAGTTATGTGTGTCTTATTTTGTTTTGTTTTTCCTTTTTGATCTATGTATATGTAATAAGCACGATTTGAGCAAGTATAGTGGTTCGATTACCACGGATAAGGTATATGTTTCCGGTAGAAAAGTTTCTTTAATTTGGTCATTTTATGTACTTTTGACGAAATTGATCTTATGCAAAGAATAATTACCAAAATATGACACAAATTCGTGGCAATATACACGAATTTTGATTTAAAATATGTATTGAACGTAATAGTTAACTTTAAACAATAAAATATGTTTTTATTATGTATTTTTTTTTTTTTTTTTTTTTTTTTTTTTAAGATCTTTGCTAATTATACATTTATTTCAGTAGGTACTGTTGCAGAAAATTGAAAACATTGCAGACAAAAAAAACTAGTAATTTAGTAGGTATATATTCAAAATTACAGTTAGATATTTATTATAATTTTTTTTTTCTTTTTAGATTATATTGATAATAAATCAATATCGTTTTTAAACTATAAACCCACCATAATTAAATAGGTACTCATTATAGGTAGGTATATTAAGTGTAAATTATTAAAACTTTCGTTTTTATTTTTGAAAATATAAAATGTTCAATGAATTTTTATATAAATAATAAAATATTATAATCACGACGATATAGAATATGAAATAATACATTTGAAAGAATATAATGACTTGGAGAACAATCACGTTGAAGCTATACACGAATAATATAGAACGAGAAAAATTATCATAATGGAATTCAAAAAGAATGAAAAATATGCGCGGTTATTTTTTACTAATCCACTGTCGAATGGAACAATATAATCAGTAGAATTTTAGTGGTGAATAGTTTTTCGAGTACCCTTCACTCTTTCGTACATACCATAGGCGTTTCGTTTATATATTATAGTCATTGAATTTTTTACCCTTCCGTATTTTTATTTTACACATAACCGAACATCAAGTTTCTATTATATTTATATCAGTAATATATTTTAAACATTATTAAACAGTACCTACGTAAAATATGAAAGGTATAAATTCATATTTTTTATTATAAGATATATATAGAGATTCATCAAATATCCATATCTCTCTTTTTATCCTCAACATATTATATTATATGTTTATTATTAAATTTTTTCCCGAATGAAAAATAATAACAATCAAAATACAATTTAATACGGGTATGAGTTATATATTTTTATTATTATTATTATTATTATTATTATTATTATTATTATTATTATTAT
>JAIUCT010000024.1:192872-202929 GCA_021307375.1 Tetraneura akinire
ATTATTATTATTATTATTATTATTATTATTATTATTATTATTATTATCATTATTATCATTATTATTATTAATATAACAATCGTACTTCAATTATTTTTTCTTGCGTAGCCAATTTTTTATTTTACGCATGGTATAGTGTTGTGAATGCTAAATTAATAAGTTAAAATAAAATTACTTAAACCTCGTGCGGTTCACAACTCGTCTAAGACCATCCAAGTGATAATTAAACTTATTATCACGAATTATAATAACAAAGAGACTAAAAATTTTGAATCGACGTTTTAAACATTTTTTATTTTTTAATTAAATAACGAATTGTACAAAAAAAAATAATTATTATTTTAATATTTCAATTATTTACACATCGCTTAATTTTTATTTACGTTCAATGATCGAGGGAGCTTTGATTTGTTTTATGGAAGTATGGAAGGAGAAGGTCTAACACTCCATATCACCATAAGGATTTAGTATATGGTTTCATAAGAATGTTCGGTTATTTTTTTTAGTTTTTAAATCAAACGTTTGTTGGAGAATTACGTTTTTTTTTTTTTTTTTTTTTTTTAATATACAACGAAATATAGATAGTGTAATACGATCAATATACGAGAAAATCGTATGAAATCGCCCACGAGAAATGATAATAGAATTTATTTGTATATAGCATATTATTATATCTTATAATCAGTCAACTGTATGTTGCAAGCATATTGGAACAAAGAATGTTATGACTACAGACGTATATAGTTTTATCGTTCACGACGAATTAAATTACGTCAACGGAGAATGAAATAAAAATTCCTTATCAATTTTTAAAGACTTTTCACGATATAGCCGACGTTCTGTATATGTTTTTGGCGTCCGTATTATGTCGAACATATCATTTGTGATATATCAATTTATTCTAAACGAATTATCCCTTATTATTTATATCTATAAAATATATACAAAATAAATTGTTCGTCTCTATAATATTACAATATAATATTATAATATTATATAGTTGTGTGTGTATTGCATTATTAAATACGAACGAATAAATTCACTTTGATACGATTCTCGAACAGCTTATTTTGAATATTTATGCGCGGGCGTGTGTGTCATTGAAAACGACTACGCATTACGTTATATACGTTATATGGTAGTCGTAGGGTACCTATGTATGTTTACCCTGCAGGAAAACGCGTTTCCACCGAAACGCTAGCGAACAGATTTTCCGAATATTTCCACGAGGGAGTAATAATAATATCGTATTATTATTAGATAATAATATTTGACGCCCGAAACGACGATAACGGTATTATATACACGTTTGTGTGTGGGGAAAATATCGTGTCTCCTTAGACAGATTTATTGTACAAATATAAATATTATTTACTCTTATATTATTAATATTGTATTATATTTATATATTTTTCGAGGTCCTAGTAATATTAAGCTCTGTTTTATATGAAACACCTCACGAAAACGTTCTGGCTAAATATATAAGAAGTGATATTGACATTTTTTACTTATATACGATAGTGATCGATTTTTATGATATTTAAATGTTTTATCCGAGTTTTTAGGTTAATAATCGCGTCATTACATTAGGTACACCTATACCTAGCTATAATATCAGTGGCGGATTTTCGACCCATTTTCATTGGGAATATTATACGAGTATTTGAATAATATTCGAATACGTTATTATTTATAATGTTTTATATTTCAGTATTTACTTCAAATATTATATACAACGTTATATCGGTGTCTAGAGTGCAGGGGTCCAAACTATAGTCGACAACTTAAAATTTCTCAAAAATTGAAAAATTTCTAATATAATGCATTATATATATTTAAATAACGAACGATCAATAATGACAACAAACGAAAAAAAAAACATTCTGAAAGAAATTTTCTTATCGTATATAATATAAAATAATCCAAATATATACATTTTTAAATTATTCTATACATTGTCGTTCTGGTGTATAAGTGTAATAATTTATAACCCAAATACGTATATTATATACGATACTACTTTAAATTCAAAACATAAACATTATATAACTCATAATAAATAATCGCTTTCCAAGAAATTCAATGTTTTAAAGCTCCTTTTTTTTAAAAAAAAAAAAAAAAATACAAAACAATTATTATGCACATTTTCTGTATGTTTTATTATATTATGTATGTATATTGTGTGCTAGTGAAAATTTATAATTTTTTTTTTCAACTCGTATTAAATTACAAATTCTGTGTGTAGAATATTAAATGTTTTATTCTAAACCTTATATCGTTAAATAAACTATTAATTAATTAATACATTAAAATATTTCATTTTTCTTTCCGTGTGCCATAAATAAAATACTTAAATTAACGAAAGATTTTACAAAATATTTATAAAATTGCATGTTCTCTCTATACAAAATCTGTACAGATGACCTGAAAAACTGTGTTAATGTGGGACCTCATTCCAAAACGTACTTTATTGTCTAAATATTGAAAATTGAGTTAAGAAAAAATTTACAGTATAATATAGTGTAAAAAAGTCTAATTAAGTTTAATTATACACAATTTTAAGTATTAATAGACCTTATTTCGAAGTCATTAATTTTTATGACATTTATATAAATATTATATTTGATTTTAATATTATGAAAATACATTTTTGACGTTTAGAGTGATTAAAATTGTATAAATACAAATATTAATAATATGCAAAAATCAGAATAAAAAAAACAAGGTGTAAAGAGGATTATAATGTTGAATTTTGATTAAAATTTGAATGCAATAATAAATCATTACATTCGAAAAACGATTCTGTACCGTCAGATTTTGGTATTTAGGTGACTCATTTAGGGGTTTTATGATAAATTATTTATATTGGACGTAGAGACTGATAAATGTAAAAAATTTAATCAATACATAATATGTTATCTGATGAATTTCGCTCAAATTCGTATTTCCGAATACAATGATTTATAATTGGATTAAAATTTTAATCAAAATTCAACACTATCCACTTTACTCCCGTATCCCTTCCACAGCAATATCAGCTTGTCTTTATTTATTTTAAAATTATTATTACGAAATAGATATAGAAGAAAAGTATATTATACATTAATAACGATTGAATATTATTTTTAAACTCGTCCCAAAACCAGTCGTTATCAAAAAGTTATCGTTCATTTCATATATTATTAATGTGTTAAATATATTAAATTTTTTAAAATTCTCTTTTACTACAATATTTTTATCATATTAAGTGTGCTTTATTGAAAAATTTAAATAATATTAATAATGTAATTATTGTTACGTCATATCTATGAGTTGACACACTTAATATTAGCTGAATAGACAAGATATTATTATTATTGTAAGGCCAACGGCCAATATGAAATATGTGAGAGACGGCAGTGTTTCGTGACTATACCAGAAAACACCAGAACTCGGTCTCGAGTTAAATAGAAATTCAGACCAATATTGTAAATAACACATACATGATACATAGATATGAATTATACAATAAATATATAAAAACGATTAAACCAATCTACATTTTTATTTATAACCTAAGATTCCATAAAACAATAATGCTCCTGAGTTACGATATAATAATATATTATATTCAAAAGTACTAGAAAACATTCCCTGGAATTTTTAATTGGTCACCCCTGACCACGTTACGATATAAAATATAATATTAATTTATTATGAATAATAATAATATAATAAATAATATTTTCTTAAAAAACATGTTCCTACCAGATCTGCATACTATATACAATTGTGTCGTTTTAAAACACTATTATAATATTATACGTTTTCTGGTTTTTTTTTTTTTTTTTTTTTTAACGAAATACCTTTCTAATACACTGATATTTATTTTATAAATTTACAATTATTTATAAATAATATCAAATTTAATGTCTGATCGAATAAAAAATGTTCGCGGTAGTAAAAATCTAATTAATGGCAATAGTTCACTTTAAGAAATTGTCGAATAAACTATATATAAACAGAACGATTACATCAATAAACGTATTTATCAACTGGAAATAGTACGTTTTTGGTGTAAATTAATTATTAAAAAGGTTAGTTAAATATTAAAAATTTTAGTATTTTTGAAACACAAAATAGATTCGATATACGAGTATATTTCTGTAAAGTTTTATCATTCATTAGATTTGGTCTATACCATCGCTTTCCAATAATTCGCGGTAGTAAATGGCCTTTTCCGAAAAAAGTATACAACGTGGGTACTGTATTGCGTTTTGGAATGATGCTCCCCACGTGTTTGTATGAAATATCTCTTCAGGACTAACTGTGGTTCCGGTGAAAATAAAAGAGTACACACCTAACGCAGTGGCGTACTGAGTGGGGGGGGGGGGGTTAATGGGTGTTTAACCCCAAAAAAAAGATTAACTTCAAATTTTATTTAAAATTTAATAGAGATCAATAATACTTAGACTTAAATTGTAAATTTTTGAACATATTTTGATTAACCCTCCCATGAATCAATCCTGCGTACGCCACTGACCTATAACGTGTGAACCGAAGACAATTTATTTGAATTTAATATAAAATTGAAACCCTTATTACGGACTTAGGCCCGTAATATATGTAATAAAATGACGTATGAACAGCGAGTAAATTATTATATACGTTATATATACGCACTAACCGTCTTAAACACACGACGAATATTATTTTTATGAGTTAATACTACTTAATACTAAATTATTTCTAGGTCGATTATACGTTTCGGCATTCCAACAGTTATTTATATGGACACGCCTCTCGTATTACGCGTAATAATACGAAAAAAACATTCCTTCGGCAAATAAATTATCGCTGTTTAAACGCGACGAGACACACACGTGTTAATATAGATTTACTCTTGAAATATTATATGTTAAGGCGAATGACGTATGATCTCTGAACTCTTGGGTCCGATAACTTTCAAAGAAAAATTATTGTTTAGCTCGGCGGTTTTCTCGTTTAGACGGCGGCGTGTAGTCCCTCGCGCGCCATAAATTTAAAGTTCGCCAAACGCTCCGCGCGAAACCCTTTTTTTTCGCCTTTTCGTATTTATTATCCAATCGTTGATCGTGTCATACGCACATAACTATAATTTATTCAAATCACTATAATGGTATGTATAGTATATTATAATAGTCCGATTCAATAAAAATTATATTATTTCGTCAGAAATATCGCTCTTTAAATAATACCTAATAATATTATCTAGAGAATATTAATTAATTATTTTATCGGAAATGATAAAAATTAATGACGACCTTATATAATTTATATATTTTTCACTATTTAATTAACCGATAGTGATTACGATAACAATATATGATAAACGGAATCACCCAATCCTTTCATAATATACAGGGTACGCATAATATACGGATGAATATTGTTGTGTTCCGCACTATTATAATATTATAGAGCAGTGGTTCTCAATCTTTTTCGATCGCGACCCAAATTTTTTCCCAAAAATCTATCCGCGACCTCGTAGTTTTACATTTACAGAATCTTATAGACTTTTATATTATATACAATTTAAAATAAACATAAATTTCTTACAATCTGTATAATTAAAAAAATTTCTCGCGACCCCCAAAAATTGACTCGCGACACACCAGGGGGTCGCGACCAACAGTTTGAGACACGCTCGTTATAGATTACTGCCAGTACCGCAGCGGTATACAGTAATAAAAGAGGATCAGTTTTGAATTCAACCCATGACTTCCCGAAGGGATCGATATCATGTTTTAGTTGTCTCAGAATTTATGAAAAATTCCCCTCCCGATTATTGACAGTGACAGTTTTAGACATTTTGTGACGGTTAAAATTATTACGGATAAGGCCTGATGCGAGTACATCGATTTTGTGCGTTATTTCGTTCAAACGAATCTATATAATAAACAATTTGTCGAGATTAAGCTCGATTGTTATCAAATTAAAAATTTCGCACGCTCAATCGCGCGACAGTTTGACGTGATGTTAATGAAATCAGCCTCGGAAAATAGAATCAGTCGACAACGATATACTCGTAAAGCGTGTGCGTGAAAAATTATTATTCGATTATTCGGTCCGTAAAATAATTGAATTCCGCGATCGGCAATAATTTACTGAAACCATCGATACCGTATAATTATTGCAAATTAGATAATAATCTCGCAAATAGATTTACAAACGGTACCGTTATGGTCGCATTAATAATTATACTCGTATAATATATGTAATATTTCTTCGGTTCATATTCAATAATTGCATTTAATCTATCGTTTTCGTATAAACGCGCACGTGACAGTCGTAAGCGAATATTATTAAAAAATTTAAAAAAAATGTAAAATTTTATAGTTAGGTTAGGTTCTTTTAAATAAAAAATACCGTGATGATATATTAACAATATAATAACATTAACTATATATTCTGTATATGCACTGCCATATGACATTTTATGAAACGTCTGAAGTGCGAATTAAAAACGTACACAAAAATTGTAAAATTTATCAGCCTAAATAATAGTTTTTTTTTTTTTTTTATCTATTTTATGTTTATCACGTCCGATTTCAAAAATTTGTCGTTCGTATATACGTAATAATATACGTATGATATTTTAACGTTCAATTAAATTCTAAATTAAAAAATTACATTTTTTATTTAATATACACCTGTGTAAACTGGAATATAATTTTAAATTCCGTAAAATATTTACATGTTAATTTGTCAGAACAATCGAATTTATAGGTACATTTATATACAAATTTAAAAACACTTTAAATTTTCAATTTGAATTCAAGAAAAATATTAAAAATAGATTTAAATAACATAAATCCTCTCCTACATTAATATAACGTAAATAAAAAAAAATACGAGTATAAAAAATATTTAAAAATTACACTAATAGAAAAAAATGACCAAGGCCTACGAATAAAATTACCGAATATTTTCAACTGCAAAAATTGTCACTACACCAAAAAAAAAAAAAAAAAAAATTGTAAGTATAGTAAAATTATTTTATACACTTATTAATCAACGGAAAGTGGATTTCTTTTAAAATCTCGTTTAATTTCTCTATATTAAGAACGTAAAAAATGGTCGGTTCGAATGATATTCACGAATACCGCACTGTTATCCCCGGGACAGTTTCGAAAAATATTCCATTATTTTATTATTTCAATAAAACTTCTCGTATAACCAACATTCGTATCGTGCGCGGTATACGCGGTATGAAATGGTTATCCGGGTATGAACCACGAGTGCGATGCAATCCGGAACTGAACAACGGGGAGGGACGGTGTGGAGGGAAAGAATAATAAATAAAAACACAAAGAGTCCGATTAACGTCGTTTTTGGCGGCAAGTTGAATTAAATCGAACAGGCTTCTCTGTATATATGATGGGATTATTGAGACGGGAGTAAACCGACGTGGATTTTACTCGGCGATATCGTCGGGCGCGTAATGTTTTCCCCGTATAATAATCGTATGACAAACAATGCGGCCCGTATTATTAAAAAGTTTCGAGAATAATGTCTGAGCCCATCTGGCGGATTGAATGCAAAATACGAAACAAAAGGAAAAAAATCGCCTAAAAATAATATCCGACGCAAACAATAACGCAGTACCGTTAATTTGTGTATCGCCCGGCATGGGCAGCAGCCGTTCTTCGCCGGAAGACCAAAAAAAAAAAACGGCTCTTCTTCGCCGCGACCTACGTCAGAATATCATACTGCAAAAGTAAAACTAGCACGAGAGTAGATCTTTTACGACTACAGTGCGAACAAGATAATATTATTTTATTAATATTAATTATTTTCCAATTTTTACGTAAACTCTCGTACAGTGTCACTGTAATTATATTTTAAATTACCACTAGAATTTTGAATTTCAAATATTACGAAATACGTCATTCCATATACAGAGTGTACCGTCAGATTTTTCCTTATCGATAACTACTTTGTTCTTTACATATTTTAAATTCTTATTTTTATCACTTTTTTTCCCCAGTATTATTAAAAATTTTAGAAAAATTTATAATTATAAAAAATTGTCTATAAATACATTATACGTATAAATAGATTATAAAAATTTAAATATACAAGTAATAAACGAATAGTAAATGAGAGGAACAAACCTCTGGAGAGACACTCGGTATAATATATTATAAATTATGGGACGGTCTAATATGTTAAAAATGGACAATGACGTCATTAGCAGGAAAATATACCTGTTGCCGCTATCGGCTCTTAACTATAATTGTAGAAATTAAGGGTGCCTTCACGGCGGTACGGTAGGCAAATAAATTTGCACTACCGACCTTTGAAAAAATTAAAACTAGAGAAATTTATATATATGTATATATGTATGTATTTAAAATAATATTAATGGTGCAATGCACGTACAAAAAAAAAGGTATATAATTGTAAAAAAAAAAACAATAAATAAATAAATAATTAGTATATAAAAATAATCAGCTTCAACGCAATTTAAAAATATAATAAATGACCAGCGTCAACGCAATTTAACAATTTCTATAAAGATTTAAAATAACAATTTTCAATACACTTTCCAATATAATGATTTCATAACAAACAATGATTTATAACAATGATTTTCATGGCAACTAGCAAGTATTATAAATTTACATTAATATCACGTGACTATAAAACAATAATTAACGTACTAAGGCCCGTCGACCTAACCTTAAGTAATGTGGTGCACCACTTACCAGTACGATTATGGTGTCGCGTGGTGCCGGGGTCCGTAATTATAAGAACTAAATACAATAAAAAGAACAGGTGTGACCCCGCACACGCACAACGGCACCGCTAACCGCACCAGACGAACAACGAATGACGAAAACAATGAATACACAGGACGATGACGAAATGACTGCAGCACTCACAAACGAACGAAATAACCACGTTAATTCACAATATCTGCTGGAATATCAACATTGACCACCCTAAAACTGGGGACAAAATATTAGAAAAGGCAATATATGATTGCTCGAACGATATTTACCAAACGACAGATAATTCACAAAAACGTGGTTTTGCACAAAATGACTGCAGTCGACAATGAAACGAAAAACACGCAAATGTCCTCGAAGGCGGACGAACGAGAAAAGGGACTGGAGCCGCCGGTCACGCAAACTTTTATAACTTTGATGACTGATCAAATTATAAACCTTTGGCTCCAGTGTCAACACGAATAACATAAAACGCAACAATCAAACTTTACGGAAATATTTTGACTAACGAAAACAAACGAACTCGAAATAACGTATACTGGTCGTGACAACGATAACGATGCACAGCTGGCGGGCCCACACAACAGCAGATAGCGCCATTGCGGCCGATGCCGCAGCGGTGTGCATCATAACGAAACCACGATTACAGTATACAGCGCGAAAACACATAATAACAAAAAAAATGCATGTTTGCCAAACAAACATATACCATTCCCTAAAATTTTAAAATTGAGTTGGACGAATGTAGTGATTTATCGTAAATTCGTAATAATTGGTTTTTATGTAGTTTTATCATGTTAGACGTCCAACTAATTTTCAATGAAAATACTTCATTAACTTTCATTGAAAATTTGATAAAATTATACGATTATTATAATGAAAATTAAAATTGAAAATTATCATACAAAAATGCATTGCCTATATTATATGTGACCGATATGCGATGAAGTAAAATAACTTACACCGCACGTGAAAGAATAATTCTTCTACTTTAAATTCCATTAAACAAAATATAACAACAATACCTATACATTTTTAATATTATATTATTCATCATGATCACAATAAATCTTTAAGAATCGAGAAATTAATCGATCAAAGAGGAAAATTTCGGTGCAAAAAACGTTTTTTTAACCTCATTTCCATACGCAAATAAATCATTTTGGTCATTGACAACATTTCCTAGCCTCTGACGTCTTTTCCAAATTATCTTACGTATTATCCCGATATAAATGATAATTTATCACCTGATAATAATAATAATAATAATAATAATAATAATAATAATAATAATAATAATAATA